>JAODAL010023294.1:0-62968 GCA_025379985.1 Phyllomedusa bahiana | reverse complement strand
CAAAGCAGGGGGGTCATGTGGCCATGAGCCCAGCAGGATACCCAGCAGTGTGAGGTCGGGGCCAAGCGGCCACGGGAAAAAAACCCTTTTTCGCGGGTCCAAGAAAGTAGCGGAAACAGGGGCTCAGCGAGGAAAGCGGCACAGAAGTCACTCAGTGCGGAGCTTTGGGCGGTAAAATCCGATACTCCCCGGTGGGGCAGTTCTTTGCTAAAAGTACCGGGGGCCGAATAGGGGTATTTTAGAATCTGTGGGCAAAAGGGGAAGCTTTTCCCGGGGAGCTAGCTTTGGGCCCACCACGGCCCGGCGTCAACACATGCAGCTCCCCACCGGGCCTGGGAGAAACGTGGCTCAGATGTGGTGGCCCTCCGCGCCGCAGCAACAGCAGCACGCCCGGGGCACGCTTTGGCCATTGCAGCCAGTCCAAGGCTCCACCACCTCTCCAGAAGGGAGCTTTTTTCTCTTTGACATCATCTCCCGGGCCGGGATGCTCCGCTCCTCGCTACTAAAATTGGCGCCAGCACCTTTCACGAGGCGATTGAAAAGAGACAACGTATGCCCCAAACCACCAAAGGGTTTGCAGCAGCTGACCGGGGCGCCTGTCCAAGTTTTTTGGTGGCGCAGTCCCCCCCTTTTCCAAATGGTGGACTCTCCCACCGTTCAAGAACTAATGGCTTTGGGCCCGAGCCGGATGGAGATTCCAAAGCAGTAATTTTTTTCCCAAAAAAAGGCCAGCCCAATCATAAATTGTAGAACAGAAGGGGCCAGCCCCTTGAGTTTATCGGTCTTTTTAAAGGGTTCGTGGAAACCCGGGGAAAACGTCTGGAGCTGAAACTAGGGGTCAGGGCCAAAAAATGCCCTTTTTAGGGCCCACGTTTGAATGTGATCCCGGCCCGGGCACCCCAAAAACTTGGACGGGAAGGGCCCCCTTTCCCTCCCCACGTTGTCAAACTGCGACTCCTTCCCAAAATGTCCCCCCTCCTCCTCCTCCACCACCACAACTCACCCTCCACAAGTACTGCTCCATCAACCACATTTTTTAGGGACACGGTGTCACGCGTTCTACACCGGGGCTTGTTCGGCAACCCAAGTCACACAGGGAGGAACTGTTTGCGCGTCATCAGCAAGAAATCGATGGGGTGGCTTTTTTCCCGCCCCAAACCTGAAACCCGGAAACCCATGGTGAGGACAATGGGGGGAAACCCTTGGTGCCACGCTGCACGAGGGGATGGTCCATGCCCCCTGCAGGGCGCATGTTTTTCCAATCGGGTTTGTGCAAAGGTTCCTGAATTTCTTCCACCGATCTTCAAAATTCTGAAAATGGCCGGGAAACTGTGAAATAAACCCTTAAACCATTCTTAAAAACCCCGGGAACACCCTCCTCGATTTTCAGCAGCAAAACGGCCTCCCCCAACACACCTGATATGCGTTTGTTCCCCCCGTTGGAATTCCACCTGAAACATGTTGGACCGATTTGTGAACAGAAAAGGGCCTTTTAACTTTTTTTTTATGATCCAGGCGGACAGGATACTCCCCGTGTAATTTTAAAGTCAGCCAGTTTTAAACACCTCCCCGTTTTTTGGGGCCATTTGAGGGGGCCACATTTTTTGTCAGCCCGCCGGGACTAGGGGGTTAAATTTAACGCATTCCACTGCTTCTGTCCTGCAACAGATCGAAAAATCTTTCCGGCGGGGAAACTTTAGACGTGGCGACTAAAAGGGTTCCGCGGCCACAGAATCCGGGGACTAAAAATGGAGGGGAGGAGGAGCCCCTTTGGACAGAAGCTTTGGGCTGGTGAAATGAGTGGAGTTTCTACCCGGGGAAAAAGAGAGGAGGACAGGAGCACTGGGGGAATAAGGGAATGGGGAAAAACGAGGCAGATGCCCCCCAAGCCCCTTTTTGGGGGAGTAAACAGTGGAGATGCGGGCAGGGAGCCCCCCCCCGGGAGTCATTTTGTGCAGAGGGCCCGAAAGCAGGCTGATTTGCCGGGCAGGACAGCCGAATATTCCCCCACCCCGGCAGGGGGATGATTCCCCTGGCTCTCCACCCTTTTTGGAAACCCTCCTACTGGCCCAAAAGGGGGGACCCTTTTTTCCCCCAGCTATTGAGGGGGGGGAAAAAATCAAATACTATAGGGAAATCCTCCGACCCATTTGGCCGCTGCCAATTGCGTCTCGCCCCCCCCTCTACAGGCTGACCGGGGGGTTCCTCAGCCTCCCCACAAAAGCCGCGGGCAGCCGGGAAGGTGGGGGGGGGGGGGGGGTAGGAGCCGTACCCCCTCCATCAGCACAAACTAAGTCTGGAGTCACGATGAGCAGCTTTTCCCTTTACCCGCCTAATGAAAGGGGGGCAGTCCCCCCACAGCAGCAGCAAGACCTGGAGCAGACCCGAACCCCAAAAGGGGGGGCCTACTTGGACAGGGACTCTGCCACCCCAGTTTTAAAAAATCCCTGGACTACTGGCCCCCCCCCCCCGGATGTGTGGCCGCAACCCTTTCCCCGGGGTTTTCAGTGGAAAGCTGTCCTGCCCCGGGCCCGTAAATGTGGCATCAAGCGGGTGTTTCATTTCAAAAGCCACTAAACTAAGCCGCCACCCGCCTGATGCCACACATCTGCTGACCAGTTTTTTCCATCCCGCCACCAAACCCTCTTTTCCAGGGACTGAAATTTCCCCCCACACAAACCACACTCTTTCCGTGCCCCTCTATGACCTCATGCGCTGCGCTGTTGCTTTGGGGCCGTGACATCCCCAAAAAGTTCATTGTGCCACCCCCTGACCTCCCTTATGGGTGCTGCTTTGTTGCGCTGTGGTCCCCCTACACCCCTGGTCCCCTTGTGCCACTCTTGGTTCCACTCCAGTTTTTTCCACCTCCAGAATGTCCCTTGTTCCACTGTCCCGACCCCCTGCTGCGCGGGGGCGGAAAGCCGTGCCCTTTACACTGTATCATTGTGCCACTGGCCCGACCCCAAAGCTGCTGCTGTTTCTCTGCCGTGACCTACACACTGGTCATTGTCCCCTTTTGTGGGCCTACTTTCGTTTTTGCCACCTCCAAATGTCCCTTGTGCCACGGTTCCCCAACCCCATGCGCTGCTGTGGCTGATGCCGAGACCTTTCCCCACTGGGGTCATTTTCCACCGTCTGACCTCATGGGTGCTCCGCCGTCATCCCCACTCTCTGTCATTGGGGCCCCCTCTGTTACCCTACCCCCATTTTTTTCCCCCCTCCCGAAAGCATTGGCCACAGCTGACCTCATGCTGCACGTGGCCCCGCGGCCCTGACCTCCCCACTTGTCATTGTGCCACTGTCCCCGACTTCATGCTGCTCGGGGGCTGCTGCCGTGACCTCCACACTGTTTTCATTGTCCTACTCTGTGGCCTACTCCGGTTTTTTTTCCACCTCCAGAATGCCAAATGCCCCCTGTCTGACCCCATGCTCTGCTGTGGCTGCTGCCGGACCTACACACCGGCATTTGGGGCCACTGTCCCGACCTCAGTTTTGCTGCTTTTGGGCCCGCTGCCGGACCCCAAACTGTGTCCCTTGGGCCCACTCTGGGCCTACCCCCTGTTTTTTGCCACCTCCAGAAAGTTATTGTGGGCCCCTTCCCGACCTCCAAAAATGCGCTGTCGCTGCCGTACCTCCAAACTGTTCATTTTTGCCACTTTGTTGGGGCCCACTTCCCCGTTTTTGGGCCCCCCCAAATGTCATTGTCCACTGTTTTTGACCTCAAAGCTTTCGCTGTGGGTGCGCGGTGACCTACACAAATTGCACGTCCCTGCTGACCTCATGCTGCTACTGTGGCTGATGCCGTGACCTACACACTCGAAATTGTCCACCGTCCCCGAAACCCATCGCGCGTGGGGTGCTGCCGTGGCCTACAAACTATTTCTTGTCCCACCTTTTGGCCCCACTCCGGGTTTTTTTCCATCTCTAAATGTCATTGTGCCACTGTTTTGGGCCTCTGCTGCGCTGCTTGTTGGGCCCCAACTCCAAAACGTTTCATTGTGCCACTCTTTTGGGTTACTCCTGTTTTTTTCCACCTCCAGAAATGTCATTTTGCCCCCCTCTCTGAACTCATGCTGTGTGGTTGCCCCCGTCACCTCCCCAACTTGTCACTGATGTTGCCCAAACCCGAGCCCCCCACTTATTTTTTTCCTGTCGCTGCCCCTGACTTTATCAGGCTCAATTCCCCCCTTTATTTTTTTGGTCCCCTTTTGCCCTCTTAAGTGGGCCCCGGGGTTTTTTGAGTGAAGCGATTTTTTTAAAGCGGAGGCAGCAAGTGCCTGTCATACTAAAACACCCAAAATTGAGGGAAAACCCAAAACCCAAACTCCCTCTGCATATTTAAGCTGGCACAAAGTTCACACACCCTCAGGCCTTGCAACCGGAAATAGCTTTTTTTTTAACCTTCCCGTCCAAATATTGGGAAAAAAGTTTTTTTTTTTGCCGAGAAATTCGGCGAAGTGAAAAACCGAATTCGGGAAATTCGCCCATCTCTAGAATGAATGTCCAGCACCAGGAAAGATAGGTGCACATGGTTGATATTGCGTCCAAACATAAAAAAAAAGAAAATCACAGTTTGAAATAACAAAAACTTGTATTAGATATTTCATCAATCAATTTAACATAATCGCAAAATTTAAAAGCAGGCTTGTACAAAGAATATGTGGCGTATATCTCGTGTTTGGTTGTGGGAAAAAAGAATTATTTTGAACTTTAGGGAAATTTTGGAAAAGGGAAAAATTTCAAAAAGGGTACAATGAAAAATTTGTAAAATAAAAAACAAAAAAGGTAAGGGAAGCAGATACAAGTAAAAAAAGGGAAAGCCAGGGGAAAATGTGAACGACGACCTTTGTAAGAGAATCAGGTGGAGGGCCAGATTTCCAACCCAATGCCTTGGGCTCAACTACATCACCTACGCCTCACCCAAACGGAGAAATGGTGGGGTTCAAACAAACCGCCACCCACAAATCTGATCCCGCCACCCCCGACCCACACATCGCAAATTTTTCTCCATCTGCCACCAACCATCTTTACCAACGGTATTCCACCCCCTCCACACTCGTCATTGTCCACTGTCTGACCTAATCCCGCCGCACCTCCACTCCTGTCATTGTCCACCTGTGGCCTCTCCAGTTTTTGCCCCCTCCAAATGTCATTGGCCACGCACCTCAGCTGCGCTTTGGCTGATCCGGACCTACACCTCTGTCATTTGCCACTGTCTGACCTCCTGCGCTGTGGCTGCTGCCATGACCTCCCACTTTTCATTGCCCCACTCTGTGCCTACTCCTGTTTTTGCCACCTCCGAATTTTCATTTGCCACTGCTACCTCTGCGCTCGTGGCGATGCCGGACCTACACTGTACATTTGCACGTCGACCTCAGCGCTGCTGGGGGCTGCTGCCGTGACCTCCAACTGTGTCTTGTCCCACTCTGTGGCCACCCCCTTTTTTGCCACCCCAGAATGCTTTGGGTCCCTGCCGCCCCTCATGCGCTTTTTTCTATCCGGACCTACACACCTGCATTGTCCACTGTCTACTTCATCGCTCCGCCGCACTGCACTCTCGCATTGTGTCACCTGGCCACTCCATTTTGCCACCTCCGAATTCATTGTGCCTTTTCACCTCATGCTCTTTTGGGGCTGCTCCGGACCTACACACTGGTCATTGTGTTACTGTCTCCCTCATCTGCCGGGGCTATCCGTGACCTACACACTCTGTCTTTGGGCCCCACTGTCTGACCTAATGCGCGCGTGGCTGCCCCGGCCTACACCTTTTTCTTTGTGCAACTTCTGACCCATCGCGCTGTGGTTGATGCCGGCCTCCACACGGTCATGTCCCACCTGTGGCCTCCCCGTTTTTGCCACCTCCAGAATTCTTTGGGCCACTGTCACCTCATCGCTGCGTGGCTGCGCCGTGACCTAACCCCTGTGCGGGCCCACATCGCCCCTCATGCTGCGCTGTGGCTGCTCCCGTGACCTACACACTGCTTGTGCCATTTCTGACCTCATGCCTCCTTGCGCTCCCTGACTACACATGTCTTTGTGCCCCCGTCTGCCCTCATTCTTCCTGGGCTGCTGCCGGCCTACACACGGTCTGCCCACCTTGGCCTTTCCTGTTTTTGTCACCTCCAAATGCATTGTCCCACTGCTGACCTCAGCGTGCCGGGGGCTGCTGCCGTGACTACACACTGTGTCTTTCCCCCACCTGTGGCCTATCCTTTTTTTTTGCCACCCCCCCCCAAAAGTCTTGTCCCCACGTCTGACCTCTGCCTGCTGGGGCTGCTGCCGTGACCTCACACGTCCATTGTCCCACTCGGGGCCACTCCTTTTTTCCCACCCCAAAATGTCATTGTCCCACTGCGACTTCAGCGCGCTGTGGCTGCCCGGACCTACACCATGTCATTGTGCCATTGTCTGACCTCATGCTGCTGCTGTGGCGATGCCTGCCCTACACACGGCATTGTGCCACTCGGGCCACTTCTTTTTTTTTGCCACCTCCAAATGTCATTGTCCATTTTCTAACCCATGCGCTGCGTGGCTGCTGCCGTGCCTACACACTTGTCATTGTGCCACTCTGGGGCCTATTCGTTTTTCCCACCCCAAATGTCTTTGTGCCATTCTGACCTCAGCTGCTCTGGGCTGCTGCCGTGACCTACAACTGTGGTCATTGTGCCACCGTCTGACCTCATCTGCTGCCGCAGTCACCCCACTCTCTGTCATGTGCCACTCGGGGCCCCTACTCCAGTTTTTGCCACCTCCAAAAGTCTTTGTCCACGTCTGACCTTATGCTGCTGCTTGCTGCTGCCGGACCTCCACACGTGTCATGTCCCACTCTGGGCCACTTCTTTTTTTTTCCACCCCAGAATTCTTTGTCCAGTCTGCCTCTGCGCGCTGTGGCTGCTGCGGACCTACACACTGTGTCATTGTGCCACTGTCTACCTCATGCTGCTGCCGCCATCCCCCACTCTCGCTTTTCCAAACCTGGGCCTACTCCTTTTTTTTGGGCCCCCCCAAAATTTGTCTTTGTGCCACTTCTGCCCAAATGCTCTGCGGGCTGCTCCGTACCTCCACATGTGTCATTGTCCCACTCTGTGGCCTACTTTTTTTTTCCACCTCCAAAAAGTCATTGGCCCTGCCCCTGACCTCATCTGCCTGTGGCGCTCCCGTCCCCTCACACGGTCATTGTGCCACTTCTGACCTCTTCTGCGCCCCACACCCCACTCTCTTCTTTGGGCCCACCTGTGCCTACCCATTTTTCCCACCTCCAAAAGTCATTTGCCATGTCACCCATGCGCTATGTGGCGCCCCGTGACCACACACTGTGCTTTTGTGTTACTGTCTGACCTCATGCGCTCCTGTGCGATGCCGACCTACACACTCTGTCTTCCCACTGTCTGACCTCATCTGCTCTGTGGCGCCCCGTGCCCTACACACGGTTTCAGTGCAACTGTCTACCTCTGCTGCGCTGTGTTGATCCGGGGACCTCCACATTGTGCATTGTCCCACCTGTCCTACTCCTGTTTTTGCCCCTCCAAATGCATTGTCCATGTCTGACCCATGCTGCCTGTGGCTGCTGCCGTGCCTACAACGTGTCTTTTGGCCACTACTGACCTCATGCGCTCTGTGGCTCTCCCCGTGACCTACACACTTCATTGGCCCGTCTACCTCATCGCTCCTGTGGCGTGCCTTGCCCTACACACTGTCATTGTGCCACTGTCTGACCCTCTTCTGCTTGGGGCTGCTCCGTGCCCTACAAAATGTGTTTTTGTCCCCCTCTGTGGCCTTTTCCTTTTTTTTCACCTCCAGAATGTCATTGTGCCCGCGACCTCATCGCGCGGGCTGCTCCGTGACCTACCACTGGTCATTGTCCACCGTGGCCTATCCTTTTTTTTTGCCACCTCCAGAATGTCATTGTGCCACGTCGACCTATGCGCGCGGGGCGCTGCCGTGACCTACACACGTGCCATTGTCCCACCTGTGGCCAAACCCTGTTTTTTGCCCCCTCCAAATTCATTGGCCCACTGCTGACTTCAGCTGCTGCTGGGGCCTGCCGTGACTACACCTGTCATTGGCCATTGTCACCTCATCTGCGCTGGGGCTGATCCCGTGACCACACACTGTGTCATTTGCCACTCTGGGGCCCTATTTCCCTGTTTTTCCCAACCTCCAAATGTCTTTCCACTGTCAAACCCTCAGTTTGCTGCTGGGGCTGCTGCCCGGCCTACACACTGTGTCTTTGTGCCACTTTTGGGCCCTACTTCTGTTTTTGCCACCCCAAATGTCATGTGCCCCTGTCTGCCCCAATGCTGCTGCTGTGGCTGCTCCCGACCTACACACTGTTCATTGTGCCACCGTCCCCCCAAATTGCGCCGCATCACCTCCCCTCTGCTTGTGCCACCTGTGGCCTACTCCATTTTTGCCACCCCAAATTATTGGGCCACGTCTGACCTTATGCTGCGCTGGGCGCTGCCGGACCCCACACTGTGTCATTGTCCCACTCTGTGGCCTACTTTTTTTTTCCCACCTCCAAAGTCATTGTGCCACTGTCTGACCTCAGCTGCTGTGTGGCGCGGGGGAACCTACACACTGTGTCATTGGCCACTGCCCTGCCCTCATCGCCCCCGCCATCACCTCCACCTTTTCCCATTTGCCACTCTGTGGCCACCCATTTTTTGCCACCTCCAAATTCATTGTCCCACGTCTCCCTTTAGCGCTGCGTCTCTCCCCGTGACCCCACACTTGTTTGTCCCATCGGGCCTACTTCTGTTTTTTTCCACCTCCAGAATGTCATTGTCCCTGTCTGCCCTCAGCTGCTCTGTGGCTGCTGCCGTGCCTACACACTGTTCATTGTCCCGCCCAAACCCTCGCTCCCGCCATCACCTCCACTCTCGTCTTGTGCCACTTGGGGCCAACTCCATTTTTTTTTGCCACCCCAAATTCTTGGCCATGCCCTGATTTAAAGCTGCGCTGGGGCTGCGCCGTGACCTACAACGAAATTCGCCACTGTCTGACCCCATGCGAGCGTGGCGATGCCTTTACCAAAAAACCCTCTGTCATTTCCACTGTCTGCCTCATGCTGCTGCTGTGGCTGCGCCAATGGCCTACAAAAAAAAGTCTTGCCCCACATTGGGCCTCCTTTTTTGCCACCTCTAGAAGTCATTCACTGTCTGACCTCATGCTGCGCGCGTTGATCCCACAACTCCCACTGGTCATTGGCCCACTTTTGGCCTACTCCTGTTTTTGCCACCTCCAGAATGTCATTGTGCCACTCTCTGACCTTATGCTGCTGTGGCTGCCACCGTCACCTCCACACCTCTGTCACTGATGTTGCCACCTGAGCCCTCAGCTTGTTTTTTTTTTCCAGCTGTCGCTGCCATGACTTTATCAGGCTACATTCCCCCTTCAGTTTTTTGGTCAGTTTTCCCTCTTAAGTGCCCAGGGAATTTTATAGTGAAGCGATTCTAAGAGCGGCGGCAGTCATCTACGTGTCATACTAAAACACAACATTGTATGAAGACCAAACCAAGCTCCCTCTGCATATTTAAGCATGGCACAACGTTCTACAGCACCCTGCAGGCTCTGTGCAGCCTGGAAATAGCTCTTTTTTATCGTGATTCGTCCCGAAGTAATTCGGAACAAAGTTATTTTTTGCCGAGAAATTCGGCGAAGTGAACGAACCGAATTCGGGAAATTCGCCCATCTCTAGTAATGAATGTCCAGCACTCAGGATAAGAGTAGGTGCACATGGTAGTGATATTGCAGTGCCAAAGTCATAAAATAGAAGAAAATCACAGCTTGAAGATAAAAAAAACTTTTATTAGATATATTCAGTCAATCAATTTAACATAATGCGCATAATGATGCAGTACGTTGTACTAAAGAATGATGTGTGACGTATATCTCAGTGTTTTGGTTTGTAGGAATTAATGAATTATTTTGAGACAATAGGGTAAGATGTTTGGAAGAAGGAAAATTCAAAAATGGTACAATGAAAAATTAGTAAAATAAAAAATCATAAAGGTACATGGGAAGCAGATAAAAGTAAAAAGAAGGAAAGCCATGTTAAAATGAAAAATAGGCACAGGTAAACTCGAAAAAGGGGTGGAGTAATATAAAGAAGAAAAGATGAAACAATATAGAATAACAGTATAAATAAAGAGCAGAGGGAGTAAAATAGAGATATGAGGGAAAGACAAGGAGAAGAGATGAAAGGTGTATAGGATCAAAAGCTGGCTTACCATATGAACAGCTGGAAAAAGATAAGTCAAGAGTCCTGAGGATATGTCCCAGGTTTGGAAAAAGTATATCTAACTATCCATCTCTATCTGTCTCTAATGTACATACACTAACCAGGAGGGAAGAAGGAGGTGGGGTTACTGTAGTGTGGAGAAACATATAAGGGAATGGAGCCACTGATGATGCTAAAAAAAGTCATTTCAAATGACATTTGACAACCCTACAACTACTACACTAAATGGCATGGGTTTGTTCATTTTTCTATTTTTTCTGCTCCATGCTCTGAATTGGTTAACACAAAGGGGGACATGTATGAAAACTGTCTAGGTCAAAGACTTTCCTTGATGCCCATAGGAAACAAATCAGCACTCCCATTTCATTTTTTAAGAGCAGTATATGAGATAAAAGAAGAGCTATGGGCAACCATAAACATCTTAGAACTAGAAAGTTTTCATACATGAGGCCCTAGACATTTACCTGCAATCATCACAAGCTTTTTACAGAAACTAACAATATATAGTTTGGTCCAGTCATTTATTTATGCTTCATTTTTTTCACCAAGTTTCTAAAACTTAATTTTAGATGAATAAATGACAACATATTAAAATCTACAGATGCAGTAAAAATGTATTTGATGGTCAATGCAATTTCGTACCTGTGTCATGGAAGATTGGCTCAATTTTTTTTTTTTAATTTACACTATAAGATATCTTGCTGAATTAAGTTATCTTTGTCAACAATCATTGCTACATATGTAATGTGTAGAGATGGACGAATTGATTCTAACGAAGTGGAATACGTTTAGAATTTCAGGAAAACTTCGGTTCTGAACGAAGTCGAAGTTTGGGGTACTTCGGGTGTACGAAGTGTGCTTTTGATTGATAAAATGGCTGCGAGCACATGGCGTTACATGGGGCAAAGAACTCTGGGAGGAAGAAGGGCATAGCCTGCATGACATGTGCAGAGATGAAGCCAATCAGAGACCGGCGGGATTCTGTGACGTCACCGCACTATATAAGTCCGGGCGCGACGCTGGGAGCTCATACCGCTCTCACTGTACTGATTAGGGAAGGTGCTGCCGTGGCTGCATGTAATAGCTCTTACTGAAGAACTCATTTTTATACAGCGATTTTTGGGGGGGTGTCTCAGCTTGTTTCAGAGACTGCTTCTCTTAACGTTCTATTACTGATTTTGTGGTGTATTGGATCTGAAGTCCAGTGTGCGTCCATTGCAGCTGCATATACATTTTAATGCTATCTGCTCACAGCACATTGAATATCCAAGGGGGATCTAAGCCTGTTCCTGTTGTATTCATTTAAAGAAACAGCATTTTTACATTACAAATACCACCTCTTTTGGGCTCTCAATTCTTTTGCACAATTACACCCGGGGGTTAATTAACGTTGTTTCGCTGCTGAGGTGCTAAAAAAACCCTTTTTCACCCCAAAAAAAAAAATTTTTTCCTGTAGCATAATTCACAACGAAGGTTTAACTAAAATTTGTTTTCTCTTTTTTTTGTACGTAAAAAAAACCAATTTGTAACCCTACAAAGCAGTAGTTTTGTTTGCAAAATTGTTTGGCGCAATTTACACCCAGGGGTTAATTAACGTTTTTTTTGCTGCTGTGGTACTAAAATAAACCTTTTTCACTGCCAAAAAATACTTTTTTTCCTGAAACATAATTCACAAGCAAGGTTAATTACATTTTTTCTCTTGTTTGGTACGTAAAAACACGCCATTTAACACGCTACAAAGCTGTATTTTTTGGGTGCCAAATTTTTTGTGAAATTTTTTACATCCAAGGGTTAACTATGTTTTTTTTCTGCATTTGTACTCATAAAAAAAACTTTTTTTTTCACCGTCACAATAATTCTGTAGCAAAATTTCAACCCAAAGGTAAATTAAGCCTTTTTGGGGCGTTTACATCATAAAATAAAAGATTTTTAAAGCACATCAATAATTTTTTCCTGCCCATTTGGGAGCGCAATTTTTAAACCAAGGGTTACCCCAAACTTTTTACTGGGGTTTATTTGGGGTCAAAAACAGGGGGTGTATTTATCAAAACGATATCTTTATCAAACTGTCCCCCTACTTTTTTGAACAAACATATGCAGACAGAATATGGTTAAGTAGAATCTGTGGCAAAAGTGAAGCATGGCCCCGAAGCTAACGGGCACCACGTCCCCAAACATGCAGCATCACCCTCCGTGGCCTGGAAAACTGCTCAGATTGGTGCCCTCCTCCACCGAGCAAAAAGCACGCCCAGTGGCAAAGCATCCATTGCAGCCATCAAGGCCCACCCCCTCTGCGAAGGGAAGTTTTCCCTTTTTCACATCTCCCGTCCCGATGCTCCTGCTCCTCACAAATCATGGGGCCCCGCATCGTTCAAAAGTGGGGATTGCAAAGAACAACAGTACGTCCAACCACCTAAGGTGCAGCCTGACCGTCCCGGGCCAACTTTTTTGGCTGCAGTCCCCTTCCTTTTCAAATGGTGGACCGCCCATTCAAGAACAATGCTTGTGCGGGGCCGAAGGGGAAATTTTCCCAAACCCTAATTTTTTTTCCAAAAAGGGAGTACCAGCACTTCATAAAAAGTAAACAGAAAGTGGGGCCGGTCTTACTTACGTTTTTTTCCAAGGTCCCAGCGCGGGCACTGGACTGTAACTACGTCAGGCCAGTACTGCCTTACGGCCCACTGGGTGAATGTGCTCCTGCCTAGGCACACCAAAACTTGGACAGAATGCCCTTCCCCTCCACTTTGTCAAACTGCGGCTCCTGCCCAAGTCCCCTCCTCCTCCTAAACCCATTACCCCACTCACCTCCCAAGTACCCCATCATACCACAGGGTAGGGCAAGGGGGTGTCACGCATTCTACACCGGCTTGCCTGGGCAAACGAAGTCACACAGGGGGGAACTGCCCCGGGTCAGCAGCAAGAAATCGATGTGTGGCTTTCTCCGCGCCAACGCAAATGGGAACCATGGTGGGGGGGCAATGGAATAACAGGGTGTCGCCTGCACCGGGGAGGGAGGTCCAGCCCCTGCAGGGTGCAGGTTAAATCTGGTTTAAAAGGTTCCGAATCTTCCACAATCTTCAAAAATTCGAAAAGGGAAACAGGAAACTTGCAGCACTTTATTCCATTCCTACAAAGCCAGGGAAAACCCTCCCCGATTGCGCGGCAAACGGGGCCCCCCCCAACACCCTGATATGCATTTTCCACCCCTTGGAATTCCCCGCCTCACAGTTAGACCGACGATGAACAGAGAAAGGCCATTAAAAATTTTTTTTGATCCAGGGGAACAGATACCCCCTTTAACTTTGTGTCACCATGGGACTTATGCTGACACCTGTCGTTGTTGAGGCCATTCAGGGGGCCACGCTATTGTCAGTCGCCAGGACAACCGGATGAATAACATTATTCCACTTCTTTATGTCCTGAGGAACAGATGCCTGAAAAAAGTCTGTCTGGGCAGGTGACTGGAGACGTGGCGACTAAATCTCACGGCTACATGAGCCCGTGGGGACTGAAATGGAGGAGGAAGGAGGAGGACGATGGAGCAGAAGCATTGTCTGTGAAATGATTCTACCCATTACAAGAGAGGAGACAGAGCACTGGAAGAGGTAATTTGAGATAGAAGACGAGCAGATGAACCCCAAGCACCTGGCAGTATACAGGAAGATGGAGACAGGGAGCCCCTTGGATCACATGTCAGAAGCCCGACAGGTATGCTGATTTGGCCTGGCTAGTAACAGCCAATAGTCAGCATCTGCAGAGGGATGGACTTCTGCTCTCACCCTATTGACCCTCGCTACCGTCCAAATGGGAAGGCCTTTTTCTTCCAGCTATTGAGAGGGAGGACATAACTCAAATACTATAGGGAACTTCCTCCGTTATCATTGGCCGCTGCCTGATGTCGTCAACACCGTCCCCCTCATGACAGGTCGACCGGGGTTCCTCAGCGCTCACCCTACTACTGCCGCTGCTGCTGGGAAGGTGTGGGTAGGAGCTGTACCAGCTTGCATCACACAATCTATGTCGGAGTCCACCGATGAGCAGCTTCCTTCACCTCCTATGAGATGGTAGTCGCCAGCAGCAGCACAGACCTGGAGCAATCCCTGAACCAACAAGTTGGTTCCTACTTGGACAGCACTCTCCCCACACCCAGTTAGAAATTCCGCTGGACTACTGGGCAGCCAAACTGATGTGTGCCGCAACTGCCGATTTGGCAGTGGTGAAACGGTCCGCCCCCGTCTAGGTGGCAAAATCAGAGCGGGGTTGTACAGTAGCGGCGAGGGGCCATCGTTACCCCAAAACCCGCTTGTACAACGGAAAAGTGAATGACTATACCTTTGTCAAATAATCAGCTGATCGGCCAGGATTTCCACACACCATAATCCTTAGGCGTCAGACTACATCAACCATGACGCCTCACCCAAACTGTGAGAAATGAGTCTGGGTGTCAAACTACTTCTCAGCACTATTCTGATGCCACCACCCCCTGATGCCACACCTTCTGCTGACATTTCTCCATCTGCCTACCACCCATCTTTACCAGGGACTGTTAATTGCCACCCCACCTCCACACTCTTCATTGTGCCACTCTAACCTCATGCCTGCTGCTGCTGTTGCTGAGTGCCGTGACAACCAAACTGTGTCATTAGCACTCCTGTACCCTCATGAAGCTGCTCTGGTGTTGCCGCTCGGTCCCCCACCGTACCCAATTGTTCATTGTGCCACTCTCTGACCTCATGCTTGCTGTGCAGTGTTGCTAGCTGCGTCACCTACACACTTTCATTGTAGCCACTCCTGACCCTCATGCTGTTTGCTCCTGCCATCACCTTCACTCTGTGTCAATGTGCCACTCTGTGGCCTACTACTGTTTTTTGCCTACCTCCAAATTCCATTGTGGCCACTGGTCTGATGTCATGCGGACTGCTGCAGTCGTGAACGCCACACTGGTGATTGTGCCACTCTTGCGGCTACTACATTTTGCCACCTTCCAAATGTCATTGGCCACCTTCCTGACCTCTCTCTGCTTTCTGTTGTGACCTCAACACTGGTCCATTGTGCCACTCTCTGACCTTCATGCTGGCAAGCTGCTTGGTTGTTTGCTGTTGTTAACGCGATTTGTGCCGAAGTAATTCGGGATGAAGTAATTTTTGTCAGAAAATTTGGCGAAGTGATCTTTAGTAATGTGGTTATTTTTTAAGTCATCAGAAGTTATTTGTTCTTATAAGTTGGTAAGGACCATCAAATTGTTTTCAGTATTATTATTATTATTATTATTATTATTATTTAATTTTAACACTTTATCCATTAAACGCTTACATTCGGTAGGGCGTACAATCTACAGGAAGGAGGAAAGAGACAAGGGTGGAGGGTCAGACATGTTTTGGGAGGATAGTGCAACGGGGTTATTGGTTGATATAGCAATCCTGAAGAATGGGTTTGTCAGGTTACCTTATGAAGGCTAGTGATAGTCGGAAGAGTCTGATGTAGTTGGGGCAGTAGTTTCCACAGAGAGTGGGGAAGCACGGGAGGAAGGCTGTGGAGATGTTATGTGAACAGAGCAGATAAGAGGAGAGCATGAGGAAAGTCCTGTGAGAGACAAGATTGCATAGAGGAGTTATCTAGAGATTAAGGGCAAGATATTTTGGAGGGAAGGTTATGGTAAGCCTTGTCGTCAGATACTCGACTGAACTGATTTGTCTGGGCAGTGGGTTGCAAGTTGAAGGATTGGCAGTGGGAGAGGCAAGGATTAACAAGGAGAAGGTGAATCAACAAGCAGCAGAGGGTAAAATAGAATGGAGCTAGAATTGGGTGAATTATCTAAAAAAATTGATTCCCGATTTTCGCCGATTTTTATCCGAAATTCGTCCTCAATCACGTTAAAAAACGCTATTTCATGGCTGCAAGAATCCTGTAATGGTGTTGTAGATACGGTTGTGCCATCTCAAATAATTCATAGGGATATAGTTTGGTCTCGAATACAATGCGTCTGTGTTTTAGTTGAGACATCACATGACACGGCCGCTCTCTTACATGGTCGAAAACCTACCAAATAAAGCTGAAGAGGGATTGCAACCTGGACAAGTAAACATCACGCCAGCTGAAAGAAGCCGAGGTGAGGGCCAAGATACCACAACAGCGTCAAATTACACAATAGTAGGTTCCTGGAACCAGCACAGGTCGCAACAGAGTAAGGGGACCATCACATGCAGGGTCACGCCCATAGCCATACTTCCTGTGATTCAACAGCCTGTGTTGACCACCATGCCCACTGCTTCGTCCAAATGTTGACTGGCCATCCACTTCTCTCAAATACAGTCTGACAAACCACATCGGTGGGTTTGTCAGACACAAGCCATTAGTTGGCATGGCCACGAGCATGTTGTGGAGGGGAAATTTCCCCTCCCTTCCCAACGCCCACCTCTGCCCCTTTGCTTTCCCAACACCCAGAGTACTGCTATGTGCTGTGCCTCTCGCCACTATACATGAGGACCATATTTAAGGACGTGAGGCAGCAAAGAGGTGGGGAAAACATCGCTCTGCTCCTTGCAAAAGCGGGCAAGTATGATGATTGCGAATGGCATGGGGGTTAGGTTTGCGAGCGGTCAGGCTTTGTACACACCCCGTTGAGGAGGGACGCGGTGAACAGGCAAAATACAACTAATCATTAGCCAACGCTACATGGGAGCTAGGGTGAAACAACTAGCGGATAAGGGTATTCTGGGTGCCTACATTAAAACAAGGTATAAAGTACCCCCCAAATGAAATTCAGCCCACCTTCCATGCCTCCTTGACTTGTGCCCCTTTCGTGCCTGGAGGAAGTGCCCTATGCGGTCGTACTAACTTTCGAATACCCATTGTCTCGACATGGAACAAGGCCTTCATTATTATACATGGTAAAAGAGATAGCGCAGCTTGCGTGTCAGGCAGTGGCGCCAGCCCCCAAGTCGGTAGTGTGGCGCCGGGAGTACAGCAGGGTGCAGCAGTGCGATGGTTGGAGCCAAACACACAATGTTTTTGTTTGACCACCTACGTTTGCAGGTCCCAGAAAAGTAGTGCATGGCTCGACGAAGGGCAGCGCGGTAACATCAGTTCATGCGAGCATTGGTGGTAAAATCACCTTCACGGCGAGGTGTGACATTTATTTTACAAGACACGCAAGAGGCAACATGCTATTTTCGAATCTATGGACAGAAAGTAAAGCGAGACTAGGGACCTCAACACGTTGCGTCACCTACAGCGCCCTGCATAAACCATCATGCATGTCACCATACAGGGCCTGGAAAACGTGTCTCAATTGGTGGTCCATCCTGTCCTCACAGTAGCTGCACCCAGTGTCATGCCTCAAATTTCAGCCGTCAAAGCTTCACAGACACAACTCTGCCGAAGACACCCCTGTTCTTCTTACACATCTACCAGCCAGATACTCCTCCCACGGCACTCATGGTGCCACGTCGATTCACATCGAGACTATTGCCAAGAAAACTAAACAGTACTGCGTCTAGCCATCCCTAAGTCAGAAGCTGACCGTAAGGCTCCTGTCCTTGTTGGTGTACTGCTGTACCCTTCCCTTTTCAAGATGTGAACTCTGCACTTCTACACTGGCCAGGAAACTTTGAATGCACCTCTGCCATTCCCTACCTCACCAAGCACACCCACCTTGAGCTAAACAAACAGAGAAACTATAATACAAGAAATCAGAATTGATGAACAATGAAAAATATATGAACAGGAGAGAATATAAGAACATGTGCAGTAATTTGATGAACCAAGGGAAATGATGAACAGGAGAAAATATATGAACAGGCAGAAATATAGAGACAGTGGTGAATAGTATGAAATAGGGAGAAATAAATGAACAGGGATAATTTTTATGAACAGGGGAACTTGATGAAGCACGAAGAAAATATATGAACAGCAGAAATATAGGAACAGGATAATATATGAAAATGGAGAAAGTATATGAACAGGGAGTAATTGATGAACAGGTAAGGAAATTGATACCGGATATTGATGAACAGGGAAATAAATAACAGAGAAATGCATATTAATGATTTATTTGAAGAATCCAAGTGGACGGGATCACTCCCCTGTGTAATTTCTTGATTCCAGGCCAGTGCAGCACATCTGACACCTGCCTTTGTTTAGATCGCGCCTTTGAGAGGCCATGTAACTTGTCAGTTCGCCAGACTACGGATAAATAATACGTCAATCTTCCACTGCTTCATGTCTTGGAAGAAGATCAGAGTAAATCTGTACTGTCCAGGGGACTGAAAACCGGCGACTACTTCTAAAGAGAGCCACATGATCCAGTGGGGGCTGAACTGTGAAAAGGAAGTGTCAGGAAGACACTGGAGAACAACATCCTCACTCCCAGGCCTGATGCTCGCTGCTGTTGCTGCCTGCCAACTCCACCCTGTGGTACTTGTTCCAGTCTGTGGCCTAATCATGCTGCTAACTAACCACATCCAAAATCTTTCAGTTCCTACTTTGTGGCCTACTCAGTGCTTCTGCCAACTGACCACATCTCTCATGCTTGGACCTACCCGTGTGGTTTTCTAATGCTGTATCCACCCTCCACACACTCTATAACATTGCAACTAATGCTTAGTTTTCCCCTTCTTATTAATACTTCACATAGGAATGAAAAAGGACAAACACAAGCCGATTGGTGTTTTCGAAGAACCATAAGCCTATAGTATCACAATTCCTTTGTTTTGCATCAGGAATTGTCAGTTTGGGGAGTAGCCAAAAGGAAGATGATATCAAAACAAAGAACACATCCAAATCTTCCATTTACTTATTTTTTTGCGATCACATCCTGTTTCTTTTTGCTTTAGCAATAATGGATTATTGACCAATTGAAAGTGGACACTGAGATCAAAGACTGGCAAAAAGATTATTACGTCAATGTAAGATACTGATGGAACACCCTCTCAGCTCTTTTTTTTTTTGGGGGGGAGGGGTCTACCAGCATCAGCATTTAACAGAATCACTACAATAATTGAAAAAATTCACTGTTTGCCACATATAGCAATATCCCAAGAGACTGATGGGCTAGGATTTGAGATTATGTAGGCTGAAATTATACAAGGTGTAAAAAAACCTAGGATTTGACACACAGAATTCTCCCACAAAAAATGAATATATTAACTCTTGGCCACAGATTAAAATACCCCCACCGGTCTGAAGTTGATGGATTTCAGGCATGTATGTGGTAGAAATACACACTCTCTGTATTTGACTCATACTCCCCCACAAAACAAGAGAAGAATTTAGCCTTTGGTATAAAATACCCTACAAAATGAATGAGATGAAATTCGGGCGTATATGGAGAAAAATACAGACACCCTGTATTTTACTCCAAATTGCAGCACAATCAAGAAGTTAAATTAAGCCTTGTGTATGAAATACCCTATTGAAAAAACAGATGCCATTTAGCCATATATACGTTAGGACTAGTGATGAGCGATTACGTTGACTATCGTCATCGGGTCGATAGTCGATATTGGCAATTATCAATAAGATATCCGATAGTCGATAATAGATTAACGTCGATGACCATTAATGTCTATGGGGGAGGAACAACCCCTTCATTTTTACCCCCCAACGGGGCTGGCGAAGCGGGACTTAACCCCCACAAATCAAAGGGGATACGGGGGAACATCTTGGCAACACACTTGGTTAAAAAGCCACAAAAAAAAAAATACAGACCGTTCACTATCCCTGTTTTGCCCCACAGCATGCCCCCTTTAAACCTCATGACCCAAATTAAAAAGTGCCAAAGGGCGTAGTTTTGACCATATTTTACTTGAATGGCTTTGAATATCCCGCCCTGGAACGCACATGACCCCAAACCTGCATGCCCCCAATTAAAAAGTGAAAAAAAAAGGGTCTTTCAACCACCATTTTATTTAAACGGAAATTTTAATATATCTTCCTGTACCGCAGTTTGACCATTAAACCTGTCTGACCCAAGATTAAAAAAGTGCTGGAAAAAAGGAGTCTTTAAACCACCATTTGTTTAAGGACTTGGGACATACGCCCGGGGCCACAGATACCCCAAACCTCTGCCCCCCAAATTTTAAAAAGTGCGGAAAAAGGAGTTTTAACCACCATTTTGTTTATGGAATGACTTATGCTACCGGCCGAGCCCCTAAAACCTGTTTGACCCAAAAATTTAAAAAGGGGGAAAAAAGGAGTCTTTATAATTTTTTTTAACTGTTTTTGACTTTTTTTTAAAGGTTTTTATGACAGTTTTTAGCCAAACCCTACAGCTCCCCAAAATTTTTTAAAAAATTTTTTTTGCCCGGGAAAAATAATTAAAAAGTCCTTTCAAAAAACATTTTTAGGGGTTTCCCCGGCCTAATTTTACCAACAATTCTTTGGCATTTTTTTTCCAAATCCTTCTTCATGATTGGGGGAAAAACTCCCCTGGAGATCAAATGAGGTACCCCATCGTGACCCAGCCCCCAAAATTTTAACCTCAAATTTGTGCAAATTTTTTTTTTCCAGCCCTGGGGCCCCCTTTTTGACACTACTTAACCTCACAAAAATAGCTGTTTCAAAAAACGATTTTTTTAGAGAAATTTTAAGCTCTCCTGATTGCCCCCCAAAAGGGGGGGGGGGGGGGGGCCCCCGTGCTGCCATCACCTTCTGTTTAAAAACCCGGGGGTCCCCTTCCAGGGCCGATTTCATGGGGGCGGTGAGAGCCCCGGCTAGCGTCTGATCATTAACACGGAGGTCCACTGCCGGGCCCGATTACAGTGGGTTGCGGTGAGAGCCCCAGGCTAGCCTGTCACTATTAAACGAGGGTTCGCTGCCAGGGGCCCGGGGTTTCATGGGGCGGTGAGACCCCGGGGTGGCGTCCGTCACTATTTACACGGTTAAAAAAAGCCCTTATACGCAGCAAAAACATCGTGCTGAAGCAGAGTGCGGAAGTTAGTAGACCTCCAGCCTTCCCATACACCGTAAGCCCGGGGTACGTTTTGCCCCTCCTATGATGGGAAAATTTGACTTCATTTGGGAAAATACGGGTGGTTAACGCTCCTGTTCCACCCAGGTGCCCTTTTTTTGCCATTCTTTTTCTCATTTTCTAAAACTGCTGGGGGAAAATTTGGGTCTCTGTTCTCGTTCTCTGCCGTGCTCCATATCATGCCCAAAATTTACCTACATCTGGTCAAAGTCTTCCTTTACCCCTTGTACAATTCAGGGAAATTTTTTTTTTTACCAGTATTTTGTAATGAAAGTTTTTTAGTAGTTTAATTCTAAAAACCATTTTTAAAATTTATGGAATCCCCCCTGTTTTTGTTATTTTTTTTAATTGTATTAAATGGGGTTTTCTCAATACGGGATTTTAGCTATTTAAAAAATCTTGCAAAACAAGTCTTTTTTCTTTTTTGTCCATTAACATGTGCTACCTATTCCTTTTCGACAGACAAAAACCTTAATCCTCTTTACAATTGTGACGAACAAATGTCTGTTGAAAAAAAATTTTTTTATAATAGGACCCGAAGTTTTGCATGTCACAGAAAAATGCCCCCAAAAAATTTAAAAAATGACCCCTTGAGCAATTTTGACAATTGTGAAAAACAAACCCCCGGTAGAAATAACATTTTTTTATAATAGGCTGTAGTCTAGCGCATTTCACGCAAGTGCCCCCCAAAAATTCAAAACTACCCATGAGCCCCCTTTTGACAAATTTTGAAAACAAATGCTGTTGAAACAACATTTTTTTTAAATAGGACCCGTAGTTAGCTGCATGTCACAGCAAAAAGCCCCCCAAAAATTTAAAGATGACCCTTGAGCCCCTTTTGACAAATGTGAAGACAAATTTCTTTAGAAACAAACTTTTTTTTTTAGGACCCGTATTTTGCTGCAAAATTTCAAACAGAGACCCAAAAAAAATTTTAAAATGATTCTCAGCCCCCCTGTTAAAAAATTGTGAGGGAGAAATGCCAATCAAAAGCCACATTTCTGTTCCAAAGGACCATGATTATTGTGACGGCTGGGTAGTGGATCCGCCGGACCACCGCAATCGATGATAGTTAAGCCACGCCAGGGAACGGAATCTAAGTAGCCCCCGGTTTTCACCAGAGCCCGCCGCAATGCGGGATGGACTTGCTGCGGCGTGAGGCTACCAGGTCATCCCCCCTGACGTGACTTGCTTGCGATGGCGGCCGAGGTGCAGCGCGGTACAGAAACGTAGTCCGAGAATCGTAGTCATGGGCAGGCAGAAGGTCAGGGCAGGCGGCAATGATTCGCGGTCGTGGACAGGCAGAAGGTCAGGGCAGGCGGCAGAGGTTCGGAGTCGGGAAACGTAGAGAGAGGTCTGGTACATGGAAAAGCTGGAATACACTTTAAGGAACGCTTTCTCTAAGGCTCGGGGCAACATAGATCCAGCATGGAAGTGACGTGGGTGCAAAACTTATATAGGAACAGCGCCCGGCAATTACCCAATTACGGGCGCATTGTCCCTTTAGATTCACAAGGACGAGCGTGTGCTAGGGGGCGCGCATGCGCATTCCGGCCGGCAGGGGACGAGGACCGGACAGGAGCGAGGCCAGGTGAGTGGATGGAACAGGTGGCGCCGCGGCCAGCCGTTATTGGGAACGCGGGTGCGTCCACGCGTGGCGTCCAAGCCGGTGACCCGTTATGGGGAAAGCGGGTGTGACCGCGGTCCGTGGCCCGGACCGCGGCGCAACCTGTTACAATTACTGCTGCATCTCACAGCAATATGACCCCAAAATATTATAAATATGACTTCTCAGCCACTATTAAAAATTGTGATGGAGAAATGCCACTTAGAAGCCACATTTCCAAAGGACCATAGTTATAGCTGTATCTCACAGCAACATGACCTCAAAACCATTGACAATGCGAAAACTTCTAAAGATAAAGTGAGTAAATGGAATACGGTGTTGTCATGAAACCTTGCTGTCTTTTACAGTCTCCTCACAGCAAAACCAGCAAAATTAACTGTTGGGAACCGAGAATAAAAATTGCAGTAAGTAATGATCATTTTAAAAAAAAAGGTTTCAACAGGACCATTTCTGTTTGAAGAGGAATGTGAAGTAGACCGGCAACTAATCGGTGACCTCGGCAATTGGGGCCACAACATCATCAGAGATCCATGCCTGATTCATCTTGATGAATGTCAAACGATCCACATTATCTGTGGAAAGCCGGATGCGTTTGTCTGTAATGACTCCTCCAGCTGTGCTGAAGGTCCGCTTAGATATGACGCTGGCTGCTGGGCAGGACAACACCTCTATGGTGTGGCGAGCGAGCTCTGGCCATTCGTTAATTTTGGATACCCAGAAGTCTATTGGGTCCGGAACACATACAAAAACATGGGTTGTTGAGAAGAGATAGTCGTGCACCATGATTTTAAGCTTGTTCGTGTGTTGGATTGTTCCCTCATTGCATGCTTTGGGTGAGGTGGAAATAAAGATTGCCGGAGGCACCCATTGGATTCTGCCCCCTTGCCGTGCTGCTGCTGCCGCTACGGCTACTTGGCATTACTGCTGTCACCCCGGTGATGTTGTTCCACCGTCATTTGAAGAACATGAAGCAGACACAACGATGTCTCCATTGATCAATCAGAAAGGGTCCCCTTTTCCTGCTTTTTTTACTTCTTTTTGGGGTTGGGTGGAAGGAAAGTGCTGAGTTTGTTTTGAAAGGGGTTTTCCAAAAGGGGGTGGCCACCCTGAATTTGTTTTTCTTTTTGATGGCCTTAATGCGGGGATCAGTTGGAGGAAATGGAGCATCCAAGCATCATGGAAGATAGCCTTGTTTCCAAGCTCTGGATCGAGGGGACTAGAAAAATGATCTTCCATCTTCCTCCTGGCCTCAATTCGCGCCAACCTCTTTCCAAGGCAGGAGTCGTAATGGGTGTCAGGAATACCTCCCCCTCCTCCGTTCCTCGGCAATTTCAACACACCCCCTGATTTGCCTCAGATGAGCACCTAAGGAGGGGATGCCTTCACTAGCCTGGACCCGAACCACTCCCAATGAAGCCCGAAAAAATTGAGAAAC
The DNA here is from genome assembly GCA_025379985.1 of Phyllomedusa bahiana. Taxonomy (NCBI): domain Eukaryota; kingdom Metazoa; phylum Chordata; class Amphibia; order Anura; family Hylidae; genus Phyllomedusa; species Phyllomedusa bahiana. The sequence goes on along the minus strand of JAODAL010023294.1, from coordinate 38,694 downwards.
TGTCGGGCCTTGGTGGACTCGCGGAGAGAAAGGCCCCTGTCCGCTTTTGTGCCCGTCTCCTCCTTTGCTGGCGAGCCCTGTTTTTTCAAGTGTCCAAGGGTCGTTCCAAAACTAAGTCCACCACAATGCTAATGCTGACAAGGGCATCGCCGAAACTCATTTTGGTGGCTTTTTCAAAATGGCAAAGGTGGTGCAGAGCTTTTCACTCCCTCCGTCTCCGGCCAAAATCCCGAGGTCCCCCGCTGTTGAGGCCCATGTGTAACTTCGTAGTGCGTTTTGGGATTGCGCTGCTCGAAATCGGGGAGCTGTGTCGGGGGGAAAACCCGGGGTTTTTGCCACGTCAACAAGGAGGGGTTGCGGGGAGGCCCGAGCTGACGCTTCAACGACCCAGGGGGCAAGCGGGTGCGAAAGCGGAAGTGCGAATAACTCGGGCCTTCCCCAGCGGGATCCAGCCCCCGGGTCTTTTTGAAATTTCTGGACAAAAGGTTATACTTTGGCCAGGCAAGGGATGTGTCCCCCTACCGATCTTAAGGGGGGGCCACAGTTTTTCGCCCTTTTAAATCGCACCCCCTTCCCGGGCACAAGGTTCTTGTCCCCCACCCCAAGGCTGGGGTCTCGTTGCGGAGACCCATCCACATCCTTTCCGTGTGGGGGGCGGTCCCCAAGACAATTAATTTCAACAGGGCCTGGTTTCTCTGGGCACGTGATGCCACAGGGGACCGGGGGAAAAAAGACCCCGCCCCATCCCCGGGTTTTGAAGGAGTGCGCCACCCTAGGCCCCGTCACCCCCAGAGACATCAACAGCTCCCCCTTGACCCTTCACGGGAAATAAGGGGCCTTTGGCCCGGCTTATTTAGTCCATGTTTTGGTGGAGTGGACTTTTGGGGCCCAGATGAGACAACGCGCTTGAAATTTTAGATGACACGTGGCTGGCCAGGGCAGGGACGGCTTTTCGGCAAAAAAATCCGCTCGGCATTGGTATTTGGGGGCAGGAAAGGGCCATGAGTGGCGGAACCCATCGGGTTTTCACCAGATGGAAGCAACATTTCCAGGCCCCAAAACCCGGCAATGCCAACTTTCAGGTTTTGGCTTTGTGAGGGTTTTGGGTTAAAGTTTTTCTTCTGCTCCCAAACCTGGAAGCAGAAGGTGGCGCAGATGGCCACTGTACGGCGTGGGCATAAAGGGGGAAAGGGGAGGGGGGTGGGTGGGTCTCTGGGGGTGCGGTGGTACTCGGGCGACGGTGGAGGTAAGCGGGGGCTGACCCCTGATCATACTCTGAGAGACAGGGGCACTGGGAACGCTTGGGGGGTGGGGGAGGGGGAGGCGGAGACGGAGGGTGTGACGTGGTTGGGGGGCCCGGCGTGGGTTTGGGCCTTTTTTGGCCAAAGTGTTGCCTCCATTTTAATATGCTTTCGCTGCATTTTGACTAACATGTTAGTGGTGGTTAAACCCCTAAGATTCTTGCTTACTTAGGTTTTACGGAAAAGGGCGGCTTTGACACGTGGGGGAATCAGAGGCTTGCTCAAAGAAGGCCCAGGCTTGAGAGCCCTGGACCTTTTGACGCAAAAGCGAGGAGCGGGGTTTCCGCGACCGTGGTGGCGGAATCATATCAGGGACTTCTGCGACCGCCCCTTTTCCCCTTTTTGAGGGGGGACCCGTACGACACTACCCATGTTTTCCTCCCCGCCCATGAGAAGCGCTCGCAAGAAATTCTGCTGAAAAGTCACTTTTGATCCCAAGCGTCTCATCACATCCCACAGGTGATTCGTCGTATGACATTTGCACCAGGAGGCGGGCAAAAAGCAAGATGGACAGAAAGGGCATTGCCGACCCCCCGGGTTTTTTTGCCGTTTGACCGGCTTCCTTTCCCCCTGAGGCATCAAAAAACTGGGCGTCAGAGCAGAAAAAATCAGTTTTTGGCCTTTGCTTTTAGCGCCTTCTGCCCCCAAAAACGCTTTTAACAAAGGGTCTACAGAAAATGGATTATCCCAGTGGTGGGTAAGGATTTGACTTTTTGGGCTGGCCTTTCGCTTCATGTTTGGGGTTTGATGATGTGAAAAACGACATTTGTGGGCGTACGGGGGGAGGAGGGAGAAAAACTGCTGGATGCAGGTTGCTTTAACCACTGAAGAAAGATTGGCAACGCTGTTCGTTACTGAGAAAAAAGGGGCCCGACCCACGTGACGGGCCTGAGGGTCTTGCAAAACCGACTTTTCCGCTGGTTTGCTTTTTTCACCAGCCTGGAAGACCTTTTTCTCGTACCTCTACCTCCATGTCCTACCCCCCTTTGCTCGCTTCCCCTGATTTTACTCCATGTTTAGAAAGATAAAAATTTTGGGGGGTATGGAAAAGTTTTGGAAAGTTCTTATTAAAAGACGGCAAATCACCCCCTTTCTCAAAACCCCCAAATCAAAACAAAATTGCTGGATTAAAATTTTAAATGCAAGGGCCCCCATCAACAAAGTGGACTGGGCAAAAAATGAAAAACACCTATTGAAATGATAAGGATAATAAAAGGGATTTTTGGCACCACAATTCCCTGTGGGACTACAAAAATTTTGGATTAAAAATTTTAAATTTCGGTGGCTCTTCAACAAAGCGGCCCGCGCCAAAATGAAAAAAACGTATCGAAAGTTAAAAGTTTAAAAAAAGGTTTTTGAACCCATCAATAACTTGTGGGATACAAAAATTGCTGGATTCAAATTTTTAAATGCAAGGTACCTTATCAACAAAGCGGACGGGCAAAGTGAAAAAAAAATATCTGAAATTTGGATAAAAAAAGGTATTTTTGGTACCTATCAATTTTACCTGTGGGACTACAAAATTGCTGGATTCAAAATTTTAAATGCAAGTTGGGGTCTATCAAAAAAGCTGGCCTGCGCCAAGTGAAAAAAAAAACGTATCTGAAATTTATACGGTAATTAAAATGTATTTTTAGCACCTATCAATAAACCTGTGGTTAATAAAAATTTGCTGGGTTCAAATTGAAAGCAAGGTGGGTCATCCCAATGCTCCTCGCCAAAAGGAAAAAAAAAAAGTATCTGTAATGTATACGGGGAAAAAAAGGTTTTTTTGGCACCTACAATTTCCTGGGTGACTACAAAATTGTGGGTTCAATTTAAAAGCAAGGGGACCTCTATCAACAATTGGACTGGGCAAAAAATGAAAAAAAAAAAAGTATTGAAAGTATACGGATTAAAAAAGGGGGTTTTGGGACTTTCAATACAAAGTGGTGCTATAAAATAGCTGGGTTTTAAATTTTTTAACTCAAAGGGGGCCATCAAACACCCGTGGGGATCAAAATTGCTGGATTAAAATTTTAAATGCAGGGGGCCACAACAAAGCTGGCTGCGCAAAGTTAAAAAAACACGTACTGAAAGTATACGGGTTTTAAAAAAATTTTTGGCACCCATCAATCACTTGGTGACTAAAAATTGTGGATTCAATTTTTAAATCAAAGGTCCTCTATCAACAAACTGGACTGGGCAAAAGTGCAAAAAAAAACGTATCTGAAATATATGGATAAAAAAGGGATTTTTTGGACTATCAATTCACCTGTGGTACACAAAATTGCTGGATTAAATTTTTAAATGCAAGGTACCTCTATCAACAAACTGGCTGACCAAAAAAAAAAAAAACGTATCGAAAATGTATAAGATAATAAAAGTATTTTTGGCACCCATCTTCACTGTGGTTGACTAAAAAATTGCTGAATTTAAAATTTAAATGAAGGTTTCCTTATGAACAAAGCTGGACTGGGGGAAAAAATAAAAAAAACACGTATTGAAATGTATCGGATAATAAAATATTTTTGGCACTATCAATACACCTGGGTGACTACAAAATTGCTGGATTCAAATTTAACTGCAAAAGGTGGCTCTTCAACAAAGTGGCTCGCCAAGGAAAAAAAAACGTATTGAATGTAAAACGGATAATAAAAAATATTTTTGGCACCTATCAATTCACCGTGGTGACTACAAAATTTGGATTCAAATTTTAAATGCAAGGACCTATCAACAAAGTGGGTGGGCAAAAATGAAAAAAAAAAAAACGTACTGAAATGTTACGGATAATAAAAGAAATTTTTTTTGGACCTATAAATTACCTGTGGTGACTACAAAAAATTTCTGGATTCAAACTTAACGCAAAGGGACCTTTTAACAAAATGGTCTGGGCAAAAGTGAAAAAAAACCTATTGAAATGTATACGAAATAAAAGTGGAGTTTTGCAGAACAAATAGACCTGCAGTTATTAGAAAAGATCTGTAAAAATAATGTAAAATTTAGGCCCCAATATCCCAAAATAAAATTTTAACGAATACTGTTATTTAAAAAAGCTATTGCAAGCAAGTTACACCAAATTGGGTACAAAATCAGTTTTCTTTTTAAAAAGCTTGTCTGTTTCGCCCGCGCCCCCCACCCCCGCCCCCACGTGACTTTAAGCCGTAGATGTTTTTTTAAATTCTAGCCCAATACCCCAAAAACGAAAACTCTGCTCCTAAGTTTAAGGATCACAGCTAAAAGTAGAGCTGTCTTTGAAACAAATAGAATAATTTCGCTACTGTTTTTACAGGGCAGAGGACGCCTACGCTTTGAGATACGACACAACTGTCAGAAAAAGGAAGGGGTGTTCTAGTAAAAAAAGATGTGATTTTTCCAGCCAATGAAACCCAAAACATCCCCGTCATGAGTCGCCCCCAAAACTCCCCTGCTCTATTCTGTAAGCTGATTTGCTGGCCGCCAAAATAAGGAAACGCCCAAATGGGGAGATATTAATATTATGCACAGATTTTAACCAAATTTTTCGCGTATTTAAAAAATCCGATAAAGTAAATACCGTGCCGATTTCAAATTTGTCATAATAATCGCCAACACTAGTTAGGATCAAAAAATCAGACACCCCGGATTTTCTCCAAATAACCCCCTAATGAAAAAGTTAAATTAAAACCTTTGGGAAGAAAAATCATACAGCAAAAACCCGATGTAAAAATTTGGGGTATAAGGGGACCAAAAAATTTGCAACTGACTTTAGTCCCAAATTTCCGCACAATCAGAAGTTAAATTAACCTTTTAGAAAAAATCGTCAGAAAAAAACCAGATGCTATTTAGACTTAATAGGAAAAAAAAAAATACAGACACCTTTAATTTTAGTCCAAAATTTCCAGCAATCAAGAGGGGTTAAAAATTAAACCTTGGGTATGAAAAAATCATACAGAAACAAAAAAGATGTAAAATTTGGGTTATGGGCCAAAAAAAAACGACACCCCTTTTTTTTGTCCTAATGACTGCACAATCAAGAGGTTAAATTAAGCCCTTGTATGTAAATAAATACAAAAAAAAAAGATGCATTTAGGATATATATTTTATATATTATTATATAATATTATATATAATATATATATATATATTATATATTATAATTTTTATATATATATATATATATTTATAAATATATAATTAAATATACATATATATATATAATACATTATAATATCATATATATATATTTTATATACATAAATTATTTTATATATAACATTTTAAATTATAAAAAATATAAATTTAAATAATATATATATATATTATATATATATATATATATATATATATATATATATATATATATTATATATATATATTGAAAACATCATACAGAAACAACAGATTAAATTTTAGGCGTATATAGGACCAAAAAATACAGACACCCTGTTTTTTAGTGCAAATTAGCCCAAAATAAAGGGGTTAAATTAAGCCTTGCGTATTAAATACCCTACAGAACAACCAGATGTAATTGAAGCATATATGGGACAGATGTACACTCACCCTGGACTTTAGGGACAATACCCCACAAACTAAAACAAAATAATAACGCTGGTTAAATAACAAGTGTGCAAATAACACACACTTGTGATGGTCTTTCCCCCCAGTCGCTGATAAAACGAATTTGGTTTACAGTAAGTTCAATATAGTGCCGCAACAGCAGCGGCAAGATGCTTATGACAGGACACACAGTGAGAAGTGTGAGGATTTAAGGTGGCATCTGTATTTATAGGGCTTTGACGTCACAGAAGCCCGCCGGTCGCTGATTGGCTTCATGTCTGTACATGTCATTGAGGGTGTTCCTTTCTTCCTCCTAGAGTTCTTTGCCCCATGTAACGCCATGTGCTCTCCACCATTTTACCAATAAAAAAGACGCTTCATCCCCGCAAATCACCCTAGACTTTAGCTTCGTGCAAAACCGAAGTTTTCCTGAAATTCTAAACGAATTCCACTTCGTTAGAATCGATTCGCCCATCTCTAATTGGAGGGGAGCATCCAAATAATTGTTAAAATAAGCATTCTTTTATATTATCTGTACTATGTAAGACAAAACAAAGTTTTAAGTTTGTTGCTAACAAATAATTATTAACCTTGTAGAAAGTACTGAGAACCCTAACGTGAAAGAAATCTTGAAACATTTTTTACATATTTATAACATGTCTAATTGACTGTGTACCATTATTTTACTTCTATATTTTAAAAAGTGTTACAATCACCATCTAATACAAAGGTTATGTTTAAAATGCCTTTAGAAGAAATAGCTTTACAACTTGTATAATCATTTACTTTTATCATAATTATGTTTCGTACGTAATTTTTCAAAATTAATTTTCTCTGTAACATGGTTGAATGCATGAGCACTTGTCAATGTTATTTTGTAAAAATGAATTAATCTTGGATGAATACATTAATTTTAAAGATTGAAATAACTACTTGGTGTCCTTGTATAACTATTTTATTATGCCAAGTTTACTTAAATGAAGCCTAGTAGAACAAAGAGTGGTTTTGCAATTTGTCATCTGAAAACGAAAACAAATATATAAACTGTACTGTAAATGATCAAATTAGCAAAATTGACAAGGAAGGTGCATACTTAATCAACAGAGGCACCATCGAAGTATCTGGCATTTTAAAGATATAGAAAGTCAGGGTAAAATTAAATGTCAAATATAATTTTGCTGTAGAAGGTTGAAATATGTGATTGTCTCTAGAGGAAAATCTCAGATCTGTGTGCCAAATTGTTATTTGCATAATAGTGAGGTTTAAAGTATATATCAAATTGTGGCAGAACTCCAGCACATAAACTTTTCCAAAACCACTAAAACCTTCAATCTTAAACACATTCATCTTGGTTAAAAAGAGAAACCTCATAAAAATGTGAAACATATTGACACTTTTAGCACTGTTTGAGAAAATAGAATAGCTTTTAAATGCTATTTATTTTTGCATACCTCAAGTTCAGCTCTGTTGGACACAAATGCTAAATTAGTGCCAACAAACTATATTTAGGTTATCTAGGAAAACATTTTAAATCAGCCTATGATGTTCAGTACTCCAGAAGATTGAATGAGATGTATGAATGAGTATTTTTTTTTTACACTAGCAATAAAACACCACTCAGACTGTAAATATTAGATACTGCTATATATGTTCCTAATGAATTTAGACAATCTCTTTTGAAATGCCTTATCAGACATAATGAATGGGATGTCCCCTGTACAAGATGCTTTTTCTAAGCCAGAGTGGAGAGCCACTAGGAAAGCCTATTGCTTTCACTGATCCAGCTTGTCTAGGTATTACATGATAGTCTATTCATACAAATGGGGGACATATAGTAGTGAAAACCATAAATGAAATGTAAAGCCATCTGATCAATAAAGGTCTCTGAAGCAGGACTTGCTATGACCAGATGATTGTTATAAAAGTGGGTACCTTAATGGAAAAAGGCTAAAACTACCACATGGTTAAGAATTTATTGACAGCAACTTTCATTAGTGCATTTTATTTTGTTCTTTACTACCTATCAACCAGTGCTGCCAATAGGGCAGTACTGGTGGTACTGCTGTAAAGGTTCAGGGTCAAAATGTGAAACAAAGGTTTTTTTCGTTCCACAAGTCTGATTAAAGTAACAAGCCTGGGGCCTGTTCTTTTTTCATATTCAAAAGATTTTATTAAGAAAAAGATTGATTACAATAGTTAAGATACTGTCCATTAAAGTAACAAGCCTGGGGCCTGTTCTTTTTTCATATTCAAAAGATTTTATTAAGAAAAAGATTGATTACAATAGTTAAGATACTGTCCGGGGACAGGGCTGTGTTCCTGCTGTGTTTCTGTCCCGGTCCCTTCAGTGTCCCTTGTTGCTGAGTATTCATCTGTCCTTGCTCCTGCTTCTGCCTGTGTTCCTGTCTGTGTCTGCATGGACTCTCTAGGGCACGTGCACGCTTGCTGGTCTGAATTTAAAGGGACAGTGTCCCAATTACCTGTCCAATGACCTCCGACCTCCAGAAACTTCCTACCTCTGTTCCTGGTCAGTTAATTAATGTCCATCTGAGCTCTTAACCTCAGTGTTCCTGCTGTTACCTGTCATTATGATTGTCTGTTCATGCATACATTTAGCCCTGCTGTTTCCTATTGTCCTGTCTGCCTTTTACCTGTGTTCTTGATTACTGCTCTTACCTGCCGTCATGCCTGCCTGATTCCTGGGTTCCTGATTCTGCTGCTACCTGTTTTCATGCCAGTCAGCTACTTGCCTAGACCCAGCTTCCAGCCTAACATTTAATCCCGTAGTGGCCTTGGTACTATTCCAGTCACCTGTGTTCCTGTATCTACATGTCTGCTGTATTCTGCTGTTGTACCTGTCCGAGTAGCCATGTAAGTATAATTTGCACCAGCACCTACAGCTGAAGTAGCTCCATCTCCCATTGCCATTGTCAGTCCCAGTCCAGAGTTTGTATACCTGTTGGCTCATAGTCTTGCCCAGAGCTTCTGTACCCGCTGCCTCATGGTCTCGCCCAGAGCTTCTGTACCAGTTGGCTCATGTCTCACCCAGAGCTTCTGCATCTGCTGGCTCATAGTCTCACCCAGACCTTCTGTTCCCATTGGCTCATGATCTCACCAACAGCTTCTATAACCGCTAGCTCAGGGTTTGCCCAGAGCTTCTGTACCAACTGGCTCATGGTTCGCCCAGAGCTTCTGTATCCGCTGGCTCATGGTCTCACTCAGAACTTCTGTACCCTCTGGCTCATGGTTCATTCAGACCTTCTGTACTCGCTGGCCCATGGTTCGCCCAGAGCTCCTGTAACCACCTGGTTTATGGTCTCACCCTGTGCTTCCCCCCATTCCTGCCGGTGCCCCGTTTGTTCTTCCTGTGAACCTCCTTTTCTAGTTATTCCCGGTACTGGCTATCACTGACCATGTAGTTGGTTTTGGGGTTTCTCTGGGAGAAGTTATGGAATCCTGACCTATGTGGGATTTCCTTTCTGTGAATCTAGAGAAGGATAAGGGGGCTTCAGCGGGGGGTGGGGTACGGTCATGGTCCATGCCATGGTCCCCATTCTGGGCCATAGACATGGCCGTGTCCCTCCTGTGTTTCTGTCCCGGTCCCTGCCGTGTCCAATGACCAATGACCTTCAATCAGGCTTCTGTTCCTGTCCTTCTGAGCTGCGGACCTCTGTGTTCCTGTTACCTGTCATTATGAGTGTCTGTTCCTCCGTATGTTTAACCCTGCTGTTATCCTGTCTGCCTGTTACTTGTGTTCCTGATTCTGCTTTTATATGCCATCATGTCTATCTGATACACTTCTAGACTAAAATTTAACCCTGTAGTGTCTTGGCTGATGTTCCAGTTACCTATGTTCCTGTTTCTATATCTCTGCTGTATTCTGCTATTGTAACAGTTCTTTACCTGCCTGGGACTCTGTAAACTGCCTGTACTCGGTGTCGATTGTTCTGCACTTTGACTGTCACCGCGAGTAGCCACATCAGGGATAGAGACCTAAGGGTTCTCAGCACCAAAACTGTCCGGCCTTGCGGCAGGCTCCAATGAAGACTGGGGGCCCCTTACACTCTGCTATCTGCCATGGATACCACCACACCACTAGGATCCACAATACTCGGCATTCAATGTGTTAGTGCCTGCTATGCTTTGTGCTTTGCACAAAGATCTGCAAGCAGCTATACTGAGTAAAGGAGTCAGGAGAAAGAGGAGTGGAGTAGCAAAGCCCTCTAGAGCTGAAGTGTTAAATGAACACAGATATTTAAGACTCAAGCAAGTGAGTCAAAAATAATAAGTAAGCTGTATTATAGCTCTGACTCAATAGAATTACTGAATTGTAAACAAGAAACAAATATTATGTTTAACCAATAAACTTATTAACAGGAAAAAAAAGGGTTTACGGTCGACTCCTAATCCACAGCTATGGGAAGGTAGATGAAAGGAGAGGTTCAAATGGAGAATATATAGATTATGAGAATTGTAAGAATGGGCAGTATAAATTAGTTTGGAAAAAAGCAAGCCAATCACCCCAAGTCCATAGATACTTCTTGTGTTGTGAGGAGCAGTGTTGAGCGAACAGCAAAAAGTTCTAGTTCGATTAGAACTAGAGATGGGCAAATTGATTCTAACGAAGTGGAATTCGTTTAGAATTTCGGAAAAACTTCAATTCTGCATGAAGTCGAAGTTTGGAGTGATTCACGGGAACAAAGCGTGTTTTTAATTGCTAAAATGGCTGGAAGCACATGGCGTGATACGGGGCAGAGAAGTCTGGGAGGAAGAAAGGAGGACCCTCAATTACATGTGCAGACATGAAGCCAATCAGAGACCACCGGGATTCTGTGACGTCACCGCACTATAAAGGTCCGGACGCCATGCTCGCTCCTCACATTGTTTTCTTTGTGCCGCTGGTGTAGCTGCTGTAGAGATCTGACACAAAAGAAATTTGTTTTTAACAGCGATTTTGGGAGGTGTGTCACTGCTTTTATCAGACACTGCTCCTCTTCCGTTATAATTTTCATTCAGTTTGTGGGGCATTGTAATTCAAGTACAGGGTGGGTTTTAATTATGCCCCATATAACATTTTAATGCCATTGATCAGTTCTGGAGCGCATTGAATATCGAAGGGTTATCTAAGCCTGTTTGTGCTTTTGTAGTCAGTAAAATACACAGTGTTTTTACGAGCCACATATCAGTTAATTTTTTCCTGGTGATTTCTGGAGCACAATTTATATTCAAGGGGTAATTAAGTGTGTTTGTGCGTTTATATTCAGTAAAATAAACGGTGTTTTAAACGCCAAAGACGAGTAAATTTTTCCTGGTGATTTCTATAGCGCAATTTATATCCAAGGGTTATTTAAGCCTGTTTGTGTTTTCTTATTCAGTAAAATACACATGGTTTTAACACGCCACATACCATTTCATTTTTTCCTGGTGATTTCTGTAGCGCAATTTTATACCCAAGGGTTATTTAAGCTGTTTGTCCCTTTCTTATTCAGAAAAATACACAGCGTTTTTACACGTCACATACCAGTTCATTTTTTCCTGGTGATTCTGTAGGCAATTTTATCCAAGGGTTCCCCAAGCCTTTTGTGGGTTCATTTGGAGTCAAATACAGGGTGTGTATTTATCATATACAGATATCTTCATTAAACAGAGTCTGTAAATTTTTGAACAAAGTATGTCAGACAGAGAGGTGACAGGCTCTTCATATGCAGTTGGTAGTGGCAAAAACATTCCTAGAGCAGGCACAGGTCATAGCACAGTAAGGGGGACGTCACAGCAGGGGTCACTCGGTGAGGCCAGAAACTGCGGTGTCACTAGCGGCCGTGTGTTGATCAAAAAACCCCAAGGGTTCCTTGATTGGTTGACTAGGTCCTCCACTTCCTCCCAGATGACAACCCCAGCCAAGAGTGGGTTTGGGGAACGTCAGACACAAACCTTAGTTGGCTTTGACCCGGAGCGGGTCAGCGGCCTCACTGTCCTCAACCCACCTCTGTCCCATCCAGTTCCCTCAGCCAGAGATCTACTATGTGGTCTGGGCTCAGCGCCACTATACAGCGAGGATGAACAATTTGAGGACAGTCAGCAGCTACTTGGCAGCGAAGATGTGGGGCCGACATCCCCTGCTTCTTGCAGTAGGCGGCAAAGTATGGATATGGAGAGTGGCATGGGAGGTCATCTTGTGAGGGTTCAGACTCTGTATACCAAGACCGTTGAGGAGGGCAGCAGTGAAGATCCAACAATAATCGATGATGATGTAGCCGACTGCACTTGAGAGCTGGGTGAAGCAAGGGCTTCATCATCGTCAGGAGAAGAGGGTGTCAGCTTGCGCGTCAGGCAGCGGCTCAGCCAGCAAGCGGGTAGTGTGGCCGTGAGTCAGCAGGGTAGCAGCAGTGCGAGGTCGGGAGCCAAATGGCCACGGGGTAGAAAACCCGCTTCTCAGGTCCAAGAAAGTAGTGGCACAGGGGCTCACCGAGGCAGCGGTGGTAGTAGTCATTCAGTGCGGAGCATTGGCGGTAAAATCAGCGGTGTGGCAGTTTCTTGCTAAGACACCGGAGGAGCCGAACATGGGTATATGTAGAATCTGTGGCCAGAAAGTGAAGTTTGGCCAGGAAGCTAACATTGTCACCACGGCCCTGCATCAACACAAGCAGCCTCACCAACAGGTGGCCTGGGAGAAGCGTGGCTCAGATGTGGTGGTCTAGCCCGCCACCGCAGCAACAGCAGCAGCAGTGCCCAGTGGCACGCATGCCATTTCAGCCAGTCAAGGCTCCACCACCTCTGCAGAAGGGAGGTGTTTCTCTTTGCCATCATCTCCCGGTCCAGATTCTCCTGCTGCTCACTACACATGGCACCAGGAGTTGTTTAACGAGTCTATTGCAAAAAGACAACAGTATGCATCCAACCATCCTAAGGTGCAGAAGCTGACCGTGCTCCTGTCCAAGTTGTTGGCACTGCAGTCCCTCCCTTTCCAAATGGCACCGTTCAGAGAAATATGTAGAACAAAAGGTGGGCCAGTCCTTGAGCTTATCGGTTTGTTCCAAGGTGCACGGCAGCGTGGACGTGTGGAGCTGTAACTACGGTCAGGGCCAGTACATGTTCTTTGCGGCCCACTGGGTGAATGTGCTTCCTGCCCAGGCACACCAACAACTTCTCCTCCACATCTTCAAACTGCTGCTCCCGCGCCAAAATCCGCCTCCTACTCCTCCACCACCTCCACCACCTCAGCCTCCACTGCTCCGCGTCATGCAGCAAGAAATCAATGTGTGGCTTTCTCTGCGCCAACTGCAAATTGGAACTATGGTGACGCACAATGGGAGGAACATGGTGTCCATGCGGCACCGAGGAGGGATGAACCATGCGCCTTGCATGGCGCACGTGTTCAATCTGGTTGTCAAAAGGTTCCTGAAGTCTTCCACCGATCTTCAGAAGATTCTGAAAATGGCCAGGAAACTGTGCATGCACTTATCCCTTCCTGCAAAGCCAGTAACACCTCCTCTATTTGCAGCGGCAGAACGGCCTCCCCCAACACACGCTGATATGTGATGTTTCCACCCATTGGAATTCCAGCCTGCACACGTTGGACCGACTGTATGAACAGAGAAAAGCCATTAACGATTTTTTTATGATCCAGGTGGACAGGAGTGCTCCCCTGTGTAACTTTGATGTCAGCCAGTGGCAGCTCATGCGTGACACCTGCCGTTTGCTGAGGCCATTTGAGGAGGCCACGTTATTTGTCAGTCGCCAGGACTCGGGATGAATAAAATCATTTTCCCCTGCTTCATGTCCTGGAACAGATGCTGAAAAATCTGTCTGGGCAGGGGGACTGGAGAGGTGGCGGACTACATCTCGCGGCCAATGAGTCCGGTGAGGACTGAAATAGAGGAAGAGGACGATGAGGAGAAGGACATTGGAGCACAAGCATTGTCTGGTGAAATGAGTGTTTTTTCTACCCAGGTGACAGGAGAGGAGGAGCAGGAGCAGCTGGAGTAGGTAGATGGAGATGAGCAAGACGAGGCAGATGAACCCCAAGCACCGTGGCAGTAAACAGTGGAGATGGAGGCAGGGAGTCCCTCATAGTCACTTGCGCACATGGCCCGCAGCATGCTGTTTTGCCTGGCTAGTGACAGCCGAATAGTCACTATCCGGCAGAGGGATGACTTCGGGCTCTCCTCCCTCTGGGACCCGCGCTCCCAGTCCAAAATGTGAGCCTTTTTTCCAGCTTATGAGAGGGAGGGCAAACTGGCCTACTATAGAGAAATCCTCCGTAGTCAGTTGGCCGCTGCCGATGTGCCGCATGGTCCATCCTCGTCCAGGTCTGTCCGGGGGGTTCCTCAGCGCTCACATACCACTGCCATGGCTGCTGTGGGAAGGTGGGGGAGGGGGGGTAAGAGCAGTACCAGCTCCATCAGCAGCAACCTAAGTCTGAAGTCGCTGTTGAGCAGCTTCCTTCACCCGCCTAGTGAGGTGGGCACTCACCAGCAGCAGCAGGACCTGTAGCAGTCCCTGAAACAACAGGTGGTGGCCTACTTGGACAGCACTCTGCCAGCCCAGTTAGAAGATCCGTAGGACTACTGGGCAGCCAAACTGGATGTGTGGCTGCAACTTGCTGAGTTTGCACTGGAGAAGCTGTCCTGCCCGGCCAGTAGTGTGGCATCAGAGTGGGTGTTCAGTGCAGCTGGGGCCATCGTTACCCCAAGGAGAATACATTTGTCCACCGGAAATGTGGAGTGACTGACCTTTGTCAAGATTAATCATGCGTGGATCGGCCAGGATTTCCACACACCAATGCCTTAGGCATCAGATTACATCAGCCATGGCGCCTCTCCAAAACTTTGAGAATGAGTCAGGATTCAAACTACCTGCATCAGCCACTATTCTGGGGTGGCCACCCGCTTGATACCACACATCTGCTGCCAGTTGCTCCATCTGCCTACCACAATCTTTACCAGGGACTGGTATTGCCACCCACCTCCACACTCTGGCATTGTGCCACTCTATGACCTCCTGCTGCTGCTGCTACTGCTGCGGCTGTTGCTGGTGCCGACACATCCACACTGTGTCATTGTGCCACTCTCTGACCTCATGCTGCTTCTGTTGATGCCATCACCTCCCCACTGTGTCATTGTGCCACTCACTGACCTCATACGGCTTCTGTTGATGCCATCATCTCCACATTGTGTCATTGAGCCACTGTCTGACCTCATGTTGCTGCTGTTGCTGCCATCACCTCCAAACTCTGTCATTGTGCCACTCTGTGGCCTACTCCTGTTTGTGCCACCTCCAGAATTTGTCATTGTGCCACTCTCTGACCTCATGCTGTGCATGTTGATGAAGTCATCTCCACACTGTGTCATTGTGCCACTTTGTGGACTCCTGATGTTGCTGCCACCTTCAGAATTTGTCATTGTGCCACTCTGTGACCTACTCATGCTGCTGCCAAGTGACCCCTGTCTCACTGGAACATTCTGTGATTTCCTAATGCTGTTCCATCCTCTACCACTCTATGACGTTGCCGCTATGTTTGTTTTTTCCCTTCTTTTCACCTGTCAGAAGGAATGGAAAGGATCAGGATTGTCTAGCCAAAAGCAGGAGTGGCTACAGAACACAGAAGATAGGCAAATATCCCAAGTCATCTCTGTTTTGGATCAACTCCTGTTTGTTTTTGGCTTTAGCAATACTGATGGATTATTGACCGAAAGCGGACACTGACGGATGAAAGGAAGGGCAAAATGATCAGAGACATCAACGCAAAATGACTGCCGACTCTCTCTCCACTCATTCGGGGGACCTCTTCATGTATCAGCGTTTAACAGAACAAGTTCTGTCATATTCTGTGATGTTTTAAGCCCTAGCCTCATGGAGTGACTTCTGCTGTGACGTCCCCTTACTGTGCTGAGACCTGTGCCAGCTCCAGTAACCTACTACTGTGTTCTTTGACGCTATGGTAGGATCTTAGACCTCAGCTTGTCTTTTTTCCAGCTGGGGCTGCTATCAGGCTGCATTCCCGCTTCAGTTTTATGGTCAGTTTTGCCCTCGTAAGTGCCCTGGGTATTTTCGATTGAAGCGATTCTAATAGCGGTGGCAGTCATGTGCATGTCATACTAAAACACAGAATTGTATGAAGATGAAACCAAGCTCCCTCTGCACATTTAAGCATGGCACAATTTTTCTACATTTCCTACAGGCCCCTCTGCAGTCAGGAATAGCTGTTTTATAACCCCCGCGGATTCATCCCAAATTAATTCGGGACGAAAAGAATTTTGTCGGGAAATTCGGCGAAGTCAGCGAATCAAATTTTTGAGAAATTCGCCTATCTCTAATTAGAACCTTTTGTGAGTTCGGTTTGACGTTCTATTTGAACTCGAACTTTGAACCCCATTAAAGTCTATTAGAGATGTTTTGGATAATTTTATACCTATACAGGTGAGAAGAAGCTGTAATTACCATCCATAACAGTAAACTTGATACGTGGAGCAACTTAGTGAAGAAAATGTGTCTCTAAAAGTAACAGAAAAAAATTGAGAGGCTATAGTACTTCATTCCTTTCAATGGCTAACTGAAAATATGAGGACAGCTTGCAAGCAGGGGTGCAGCTATAGGAGGTGCAGCAGTAGCATCTGCTATGGGGCCCTGCATCCTGAGGGGGCCCAAAAGCCCTTTTGACACATAGGAGACTTGGAGACGGTGTGTTTTGCAATTACTGAACCCCCAAAACTGCAAAACAGAAGTTTTAGGCACTGAGTATAATTTAGCAAATCCAAGCACTCTGTATAATATATATCCATGTATATAAGAGTTAGGCGTTATCTGAGCCTGCAAATGTCAACAAATAACAGCTTCTGGGTGTGGGAAAGATGCAGTCAGCACAACCAAACTCCCTTCTTATTGATGTCTATAGAGCGGAAATTGCTATCTAACTATCGAAGAACCGACTGTACTGTACAGAAAATGAGCTGAAAATGGCTTTCACAAGGCAATACAGTGAATATATATAGCATGGTCATGTGATTTTAGCAGCCAATGAGATCCCTACACCTCAGCGATTATGTTTTTGACACTTCTCTGTTCTCTGCACTGATTGGATGGGCGCCAAAAATGCAGAAAGGTGCTGAAAACAAAACTGAAAAGGGCATGTCGAACTAGAACAAGAACTTTACTTGAACGAACGAAAAGTTCAGTTTGGTTCGAGTTCTAAAAATTCGAGAAGTTCTACTAGAACTTAATTTTTCTAGAACAATTCGGTCAACACTAGTGAGGAGTCGTTTCTGTACTCTTCCATACATTGTAACGTATGAATTTCTTTAAATCAGGTAGATATAGATGGGCTGAAGGTAGATACCCATAGCCTTGGGATAATTGTCATGGCTGCAAGAATGAGGAACAAGAGTAAATGGTACTTGAAAGAGACAGTGGGAAGAGGAATATCAAAAAAAAAAGAGAGAGGTTTGGTCATTTTGTAGATTAAGTCCCATAATGCTAAAAAGAAAGTCTTACCCCAATTCTCAGTTGAAAGCTCTCTACCTAACTCTCGCTCCCAATTCCTTTGAAAAGAGAGTTTATTTGTGCCTACTAGGGATGAGTGATTATAATCGACAAAATTGAAATAGGCATGATTTTTAGGCTGATCAGAAATTTCCGATCACGCGATATTTTAGTTGACAATCTGCAGATAATCTATTAGTGTCGCACCATTTTCGCCACTTCCTGTCATTTTGGCGGCCAGCAAATCAGCTTTTGAGCAATAGAGCAGGGTGAGCTGTGTGTGCGACGTCATGACTGTGATGTGTATGGTTGTCATTGGCTGGAGAAATCACATGACCTCGTTTTGCATAAAACAGCGTTTCCTGTTCAGTTTTGTTCAAAGAGCCACCTTGTACTTAAATTTGGATACAGAAATTTTCTAGTAACTGTTGGTGTATTTCATTGGTGCAAAAAACACCTTTTGTTATCCGTATTACTTTTAAATAGCTGTATTTCACTTTTGTGCGGCCCAGTATTGTTCAAAGAGTTACCTTGTACTTAAATTTGGATACAGAAATTTTCTAGTAATTGTTGGTGTATTTCATTGGTGCAAAAAACACCTTTTGTTATCCGTATTACGTTTAAATAGCTGTATGTCACTTTGGTGCAGCCCAGTTTTGTTCAAAGAGCCACCCTTTTACTTTTAAAATTTTGGATACAGAAATTTTCTAGTAACTGTTGGTGTATTTCATTGGTGCAAAAACCACCTTTTGTTATCAGTATTACGTTTAAATAGCTGTATTTCATTTTGGTTCAGCCCAGTTTTGTTCAAAGAGCCACATTGTACTTAAATTTGGATTTCAGAAATTTTTTAGTAACTGTTGGTGTATTTCATTGGTGGCAAAAAAACACCCTTTGTTATCTGTATAACTTTGAAATTAGCTGTATTTCACTTTGGTGCAGCCCCCAATTTTGTTCAAAGAGCCCAAATTGTACTTAAATTTTGATCAGAAATTTTCTAGTTTAAATGTTCTGTGTGTCATTGCTGCAAAAATGCAGTTTCTCATCCGTGTAAACTTTTGAATAGTTTTATTGCGCTCCGGTGAATCTCAGTTTGGCGCAGATAGCGCACTTGTATGATAGGGTTTGAAAATGTCAATTCCTAGTCCTACTGGCAGTTGGAAGGGAAGAACACTGTTGATTTTGTCTGGGCGGTTCTTCCACCAGACCGCATTTCAAAGGTATTCGATTAGAAAAAAAAAAAATTTGTTTCTAAACCTAGTTGGCTGTAGGAAATTAGAGGGATTTAAGAATAGCTGTGATTTGCCGTCTTTCAAATTAAGAGACTGTCAAAAACTCTTCATACCTTTTTAATTTTTATATTTCTGAACATGGAGCGAAATGCTTTGGGGGTAACGAGCAAAGAGGGGTGTAGGACATGGAGGTAGGGGTACGAGAGAAAGGTGCTCCTTCCGTTGCTGGCGAAACCGAAAGCCAGCGGAAAAAATCGGTTGCAGGCCCGTCGGGGCCTTTAATGCTGGTGGTGCCTGTGAATTCAGTAATGAACAGCGTCCCCAAAAAGTTTTTTCAGGGGTTTAAATGAACCTGCACCCCGCAGTCTTACCTCCTCGTCCTCCCGTAAGGGCCACAAATGTCGTATCATCATTTCGCCCCGTTCCAACATAAAGCGATGGCAGCCCAAATGTCAATCGTTGTACCCCCACTGGGGAAAAAAATCCTTTTTCTGAAACCTCTTTGTGACAAAATGCGGATGGGATCAGGGGGCATTTCAAAAGGGTTCAAGAGGCCAAAGAGGATGATTTTGTTGCTCTGACACCCCATCGTGATGCCATCAGAGGAGGAGAAGGAACCCGGTTTCAATCCGGGCAAAAATCCGGGCCGTCGGCAAGTTTGAAATGCTGTTGCTTGTAGTTGCAGCTCTTGGTGTAGAAGTCAGCGAGGAAGTCACCTGTGTTGAGATGATATGACGATTTTGGGACCCACGGGGTCTTTTCAGCAGAATTTGCTTGCGAGCGCTTATATGGACAAAAAAGGGGAAAACGATGGGTGTTAGTCGGGTTTCCCCCCTCAAAAAGGGTAGAGCGGTCGCACAAGTCCGTGAAAATTATTCCGCCGCCCCGATCAGCGGAAAAAAACTGCTCTCGCTTATGGTAAAAAGGTCCAGGACCTCTCAAAACCAGGGTTTTTTTCGAGCAAAACCCTTTATTTACCCGCGATGTCCTATGCCGCCTTTGCCGTAAGTTATAGGGCAAGAATCTTAGGTGTTTAAACCCCACCAAAGTCGTTACTGCAGCGAATGCAAGGTTTTAAATTGGGGGAAAACTTGGCCAAAAAATGCCACACCGATTCCGGGGCCCCCAACCCCTTTTTTTGTCTCCCCCTCCTCCGCCCACGACAAAGGTTCCTCGTGCCCCTGTCTTCATTGTCTATCAAGGTCAGCCTCCGTTCAGCCTCCCCCGTCACCGAGTACCCCCAGCACCCCAGAGACCCGTCCTACCCCTTTCCTTCCACCGTTTGATGCACGCCCTACGCGGCCAGTCTACCGTCAGCCCTTTTTTTTACCAAGTTTGGACAAAAAAAAAACACTTTTAACCCAAACCATCCAAAGAAAAGCCGAATGTCGGGATTGCGGCTTTTGGGCCTTGGAAATGTTGCCCTTTCCCTCGTTGGACAAGATGAGTTTGCCAGTCATTGGCCCCTTTCCTGCCCCCCAAAAACAGAGCCAAGCAGGCATTTCTTTTCCGAAAAAACTGTCCCTGCCCTGGCCCGCACGTGTCTCAAAAAATTTTAAAACGGTTGTTGCTCTGTGTCGGGGAAATCCCTCTGACCACCGATTACAGGACTGTAAACACAGACGAGGGCCGCTTATGTCGTGACAGCTCACTGGGTGAGTGGGTGGATGTCTGTGGTGGAAGGGGGCTCTCAGGCTCGGCGCAAAGGTCTTCAAAACCCTGGGTGGTGCAGGGTTCTTTCCCACAAGGCCCAGGTGCATTTACGTGCCCCTTTGAAACCCCGGCCCTGTTTTAAATTAATCTGTCTTTGGAGACCGTCAAAACCCCAAAGGGCAGGAGTGTGGAGGCTCTTCTCAACGAGACCGAGTGCTGGTGGGTGACAAGAACCTTGTGCGGGCAAGGTGGTGTGCAATAACGGTCAAAATTTCTCCTGGCCGCTCTTAAGATCCGGTTTTCCTGGAGCACATCCCTTGCCTGGCACACGTCATGAACCTCATCGTCCAGAAATTTCTAAAGCGCTACCCGGGTCTGGACTGACTGCTGAGGAAGGCTCGAAGCATCTGAGGCAAGTCAGGGCTGTGTTGAAGCTGTGGCAGAGGAAGCGGAGGAGGAGGATGAGATATTCCTGGACACCAACGTTACCGATGTCCCTGTCTTTAAAAGAGGTTGGCACGGATTTGAGGCGGAGGAGGAAGATGAGGAAGATCAGTTTGCTAGTGCCCCTCGACCCAGAGGCTTGGGAAATCAAGGCTCCATCTCTCACATGAGTGCTTGGATGCTCAGTTTCCTCCAACATGATCCTCGCATTAAGGCCATCAAACTGTACAACAGGCAATCAAACTGATCCCCGGTACAAAGCAAAACTCCGCACTTTCCTTCCACCCACCCAAATAGAGAGTAAAATGCAGGAATTAGAGACCGTGCTGATTGAACAACATTCTTCAAATGTCACGCAGGAACAACATCAGCAACGTGACAGCAGTAGAGTGCCAAGTAGCCACAGCAGCAGCAGGCATTGTGACAGAAGCCTAATGGGTGACCTCTGGCAATCCTTATTTACCACCTCACCAACGCATATAATGCAGGGAACACATACAACATACAGAGACCCGCTTAAGATCATGGTGCACGACTATCTGCATCTCAACACCAATGTTTTTGGATAGGTTCCGGACCCAATCGACTCCTGGTTATCCAAAATGGATGAATGGCCCGAGCTCACTCGGCACGCCATAGAGGTGTTGTCCTGCCCAGCAGCCAGCGTCATATCTACGCAGACCTTCAGAACAGCTGGTGGAGTCATTACAGACAAACGCATCCGGCTTTCCACATATAATGTTGATCGTTTGACTTTCATCAAGATGAATCAAGCATGGATCTCTGATGATGTTGCAGCCCCAATTGCCGAGGTCACCAATTGGTTGCCGGTCTACTTCACATTCCTCTTCAAACAGAAATGGTCTTCTTGAAAAAAAATGTTTTAAATGATCATTTCTTACTGCAATTTTTATTCTCAGTTCCCAAAAGGTCATTTTGCTGGTTTTGCGGTGAGGATACTGTAAAAGACACAAATTGTACAATGTTTCATGAAAAAAAGTATTCCATTTACTCACTTCATCTTTAACATTTTTCGCACTGTCAATGGTTCTGGGGTCATGGTGCTGTTCTGGAGCAGAAATGTGGCTTCTAAGTGGCATTTCTCCCTCAAAATTTTGAACAGTGGCTGAGAAGTCATGTTTATAATTTTTTGGGTCATGCTGCTGTGAAATCCAGCTATACTACAGGTCCTATTATAAAAAAAATGTGGTTTCTAACAGACATTTGTTCTTCACAATTGTCAAGAGTGGCTTAAGGGTGATGTTTTGAAATTTATGGGGCATGGTGCTGTCAAAAACAGGAATAGGCAGGACACTGTTAATGGACACATATTGCAATGACTTGTTTTTGCATGATCTTTAACATCGCTAGCAATCCCTGTAGTGAGACAACCCGTTTAATAAAATTAAAAAAACAGAGAAACAAAGAGGTGGTGGGATTCCATCCTAATTTAAAAATGTGTTTTCGAGATTTAAACTACTAAAAAAAATGCATGTACAAAATAACTGTTACAAATATTCCTCTGAATTGTACAAGGGAGATACAGGAAGACTTGAACAGATGTAGGTTATTCAGAGGACTTGGTGTATGGAGCACATTCACCACCCTGAGAACAGAGACAATTTCCTCCAACACATTGAGTAAAATGAGAAAAAGACTGCCAAGAAAAAGGGCACCTGGGTGAAACAGGAGCGTTAACCACCAGCATTTCCAAGTGAAGCTCAATTGGTCTGCACTCATACGAAGGGGAAAGCGCTCTTGTAGAAGCAGAAATTTCTCAAGTGCTACACAGGTCTTGACTGTGTATTGAGGAAGGCTGGAGGTCTTAGCTCCCACTTTCGCTTCCGTACTCTGCTTCAGCACGACTTTTTTCGTTGCTGTGTCAAAAGGGCATTTTTTGCTGTGTTAATGGATGTCAGACGCCAGCCTGGGCTCTCACCGCACCCACTGTAACTCGGGCCCTGCTAGCTGAACCTGCATGTTAATAGATGACGGGCGCCAGCCTTTGCTCTCACCACACCCACTGTAAGTCCGGCCCTGCCAGCTGAACCTGCGTGATCCAGGTTTACAGCCTCACGCGCCTTGATCAGTAATTTCCTTCAAACCACTTGACAGTAGAATGCAGGATTTTCAGACATGCCTCGTTGACCTACTGGGGACATCTGTTTCGTTTGCTTCACATTCTAATGTCACGGTGGAACAATTTCTCCAGTAGAAGGGCAAGTATCTCTAGCAGCAGCAGCAGTATTGGAAAACGAGTTGTTTTTAATATAGTTTATTTCTTATTGCGAAATTTTCTGCTGATGGTCCATAAGGGCAACTGTGCGGGGTTTTGGGTCATGCTGCGTTACAGGATATGGATAGTCAATGTCCATTTCAGTAAAATACTGCTTCAAAGACTACTTTCTTCCGGCACTTTTAATCTGTGGGTCATGTAGGTTTGAGGGTCCTGCTGCGGTTCAGGACAGGCATATTCAATGTACTGTTCATCTAAAATGGTGGTTGAAAGACTCCTTTTTCCGGCACTTTTAACTCTGTGGGTCAGACACTGTTTTTTGGGTCATGCTGCGGTCCAGGACAGACATAGTCAATGTCCAGTTCAACTAAAATGGTGGTTCAAAGACTTCTTTTTCAGGCACTTTTAAATCTGTGGGTCAGACAGGTTTAATGGTCAAACTGCGGTCCAGGACAGGAATAGTCAATGTCCAGTTCAACTAAAATGGTGGTTCAAAGACTCCTTTTTCCAGCACTTTTTAATCTGTGGGTCAGACAGGTTTAAGGGTTATGCTGTGTTCCAGGACAGGCATAGTAAATGTCCAGTTCAAGTAAAATGATGGTTCAAATAATACTGCCTTCTGGCACTTTTTAATTTGTGGGTCATGCAGGTTTAAGGGTCATGCTGTGGTACAAGACAGGGATAGTGAATAGTCTGTGACTTTTTTTCTGTGACTTTTATAACCTAATTGTCTTGCCTAAGATGTAGCACATATCCAGTTTACTGTTGTGGATGTTAATTTCAGCTTCTCCAGCTGTGTTTGGGTGTAAGAATGAAGGTGTTGTTCCTCTCCCATAGACTTTAATGGTCATCGACGATAATCTGTTATCGACTATTGGATATCATCATGATAATTGCCGATATTGACTATCGAATCGATAACGATAATTGACACAATCGCTCATCACTAGTGTCTACTATGGTAAGTGACCCATATATCTTTGAAAGCAGGTGCTTCCCAAAGGAGTCAAACAGACACCACAACTCGAAAGGTAAAGCATATCTGTGTAGATCTAAGGAGGATTTGTTGGTTGAATAAACGCTTTATAGCTGATCAATAGTTCAGCCTCGATTGTAGCTAATAGTATTTCAGCCTCGAAAATGTTTCATAGTAGATGAGCCTGATGAGAGCACACTTCCAAAGAGTAAAGAGGAGTCTGTCTCTTTGCAGATGAGAGATAGCTACAGATAAGGACTTGGAGATATTCGAACTGCCAATAGTGTTGAGCGATGAAATCACCAAAAGTTGAAATCGGGCAGATTTTCAATAAAATCCACAATTTTCCACGATGAAGAGATTATTTCTCTTAAAATCTGATCAATAATCGGCCATCGCGGATTCCAATCGCGCGGCCAGCCAATCAGCGCAGAGCACGGGGGAGGAGTGAAGAACATCACCAGTGAGGTGTGTAGGGAACTCATTGGCTGCTGAAATCACATGACCTCATTTTATCTATGTCACTGCACTTCCTGATTGGTGCCATTAGCTTCTATGCAGCGAACAGAATGGATCACTGTCTCTCTTCAGAGCTTTTTTTAAAAGCTATTAGAGATTATTTCCCAGCTTTTTTTATAACTGAAAACGATTAGTGTTGAGCGATTATTATCGACAAAGTTGAAATCGGCACGGTTTTTATGCTGATAGGATTTTTTCGATCACGCGATAATTTAGGTTAAAATCTGTGCATAATCTATTAATATCGCGGCATTTTCGGCGCTTCCTGTCATTTTGGCGGCCAGCAAATCAGCTGAGAGAATAGAGCAGGGTGAGCTGGGTGTGTGCGACGTCATGACTGGGATGTGTATGGTTGTGATTGGCTGGAAAAATCACATGAACTCGTTTTACATAGAATAGCCCTTTCTGTTCAGCCTCAGTGTGTGTCTGTGTATCATACAAGCAGGACGTGTGCCCGGTCTCTCTCAAAACAGCTCAGCAAAACTGTTCTATTTGTTCACACAGACAACTATGCTTTTAGCTGTGAACATTAGAACTTAGGTAGATTAGAGATTTGCAGTTTTTAGTTACTAAGGCTGATAATTTTCGAGGAGCATCTAGCGCCGTACAGCTGTGGGGGGAAGGGGGGGCTGCGGGCGAACACAGACAGACACGCTGGCAGGCAGTTTTTTGAAAGGAGAGTGGATATTGTGCAGCCCAGACTGTGCTTTGATCCTGCATTGCAATGGGTTTTGATTAACAGTTTTTGGCCAGTTTTTGGTGAAATATTACTTGTATGTTGTGCAGCCTGTACTTATGGATACAGGATACAGATCTTTTCTAGTAACTGCAGGTGTATTTGATAGGTGCAAAACTCAACTTTTATTATCTGTACACGATTTATTAGGTTTTTTTCACTTTGGTGCGGCCCAGTTTTGTTCATAGAGCCACCTTGCATTTAAATTTAATACAGCAATTTTGTAGTCACTGCAGGTGTATTTATAGGTGCAAAAAACGCCTTTTATTATCCGTATACATTTCAAATAGGTGTTTTTTTTCACTTTGGTGTGGCCCAGTTTTGTTCATAGAGCCACCTTGCATTTAAATTTGAATACAGCAATTTTGTAGTCACCACAGGTGTATTTATAGGTGCAAAAAATGCCTTTTATTATCCATATACATTTCAAATAGGTGTTTTTTTCACTTTGGTGCGGCCCAGTTTTGTTCATAGAGCCACCTTGCACTTAAATTTGAATATAGCAATTTTGTAGTCACCGCAGGTGTATTTATAGGTGCAAAAAACGCCTTTTATTATCCGTATACATTTCAAATAGGTGTTTTTTTTCACTTTGGTGCGGCCCAGTTTTGTTCATAGAGCCACCTTGCACTTAAATTTGAATACAGCAATTTTGTTGTCACCGCAGGTGTATTTATAGGTGAAAAAAACACCATTTGTTATCCATAGAATTTTTAAATAGCGGTATTGCACGTGGTGAGACCCTAGTTTTTTTTCAAATAGCCACCCTGTACGACAATTCTGATAGAAAAATTCTTTAGTAACTGTTCTCGTTTGTCCTTGCTGCAAAAAACACAATTTCTCATCCGTGTAACTTCTGAATAGTTTTATTGCGCTCGTGAATCTCAGTTTGGCGCAGAAGCGCTTTTGTATGATATTTTGTTGAAAACTATCAATTCCCTAGTCTACGGGGGCAGTTGTAAAATCCCTGGGACTGAAGGAAAAAACACTGTTGATTTTGTCTTACGGTTTTTTCCCACCAGACCGCATTTCCCAGGTATTCGCAAGAAACATTTCAGTTTCTAATCCTAGTTGGCTGTAGGAAATTAGAGGGATTTAAGAATAGCTGTGATTTGCCGTCTTCAATAAGAGACTGTCAAAAACTCTTCCATACCTTTTTAAAAATTATATCTTTCTGAACATGGAGCGAAATGCTGGTGGTAAGCGAGCAAAGAGGGGGGTAGGACATGGAGGTAAAGGTACAAGAGAAGGTGCTCCTTCCAGTGCTGGCGACAACACGCATGCCAGCGGATCGTCGGTTGCAGGACCGTCAGGCCTGTCATCTCTGGGACAGGGCCCTGAGAATCTCAGTAACGAACAGCGTCGCCAATCTGTTCTTCAGTGGTTAATGCAACCTGCATCCAGCAGTCTTACCTACTCGTCCTCCCAGTCACAGCCACAAATGTCATCATCAGCATCCGTCCAACATGAAGCAAAGGCAGCCCAAATGTCAACTCGTGTACTAACCACTATGGATAATCCATTTTCTGAAGCTCTCTTTGATGACAAAATGCGGTTGGGGTCAGAAGGCATTTCCAAAGACCAAGAGGCCAAAGAGGATGATTTTGTCTGCTCTGATGCCCAGTTACTGATGCCATCAGAGGAGGAGAAGGAAGTCGGTCAATCGGCAAAAATCCCGGGCGGTCGGCAACGCCTTTCAGTGCCTCTTGCTTGTACCCGCAGCTCCGGGATGCAGAATGTTTGGACGACCAAGTAACCTGTGTTGATGATGATGATGACGACATTGCGGATCCATCGTGGTCTTTTCCGCAGAATTTGCTTGCGAGCGCTTCATCACTGGACGAGAAGGAAGACGATGGGGTAGTGTCAATACGCCTCAAAAAGGGAGAGGGCGGCCGCAGAAGTCCGCCAGCCACGGTCAGCGGAAACCCCGCTCCTCGCTTATCGCCGTCAAAAAGGTCCAGGACCTCTCAAGCCTGGGCCTTCTTTGAGCAAGCCTCTGATTCACCCAGCGATGTCATATGCCGCCTTTGCCATAAACGCATCAGTAGAGGCAAGAATCTTAGGTATTTAACCACCACCAACATGTCTAGTTACATGCAGCAAATGCATGAGTTGAAATGGAAGGAACACTTGGCAAAAAAAGGCCACACCGATGCCGGGCTTCCAACCACTGTCACACCCTCTATCTACGCCTCCTCCTCCTCCGCCACCACCAAGCGTTCCTCAGCTGCCAATGTCTCTTAGAGTCATGATCAGGGATCAGCCTCCGCTTCAGCCTCCACCGTCGCCCGAGTACCACCAGCACCACCAGAGACCCATCCTACCCCTTCTCCTTCCACCAGTATGACGACCAGTACGCCGTACAGCGGCCAGTCTAGCAGCCAGCCTTCTGTCTTCCAGGTTTGGGAGCAGAAGAAACACTTTAACCCAAACCATTCCAAAGCCAAAAGCTGAATGTCGGCATTGCCAGTCTTTTGACCTTGGAAATGTTGCCTTTTCATCTGGTGGACACAGATGGGTTCCGTCACGTCATGGCCCTTGCCTGCCCCCAATACCAGATGCCAAGCAGGCATTTCTGTGCCAGAAAAGCCGTCCCTGCCCTGGCCAGCCCCGTGTCATCTAAAATTTCAAGTGAGTTGTCTGCATCTGTGTCCAGAAAAGTCCATCTGACCACCGACACATGGACTAGTAAGCACGGCCAAGGCCGCTATATCTCTGTTTACAGCTCACTGGGTGAGCTGGGTGAATGTCTCTGGTGGTGACGGGGGCTTCTCGGCTCGGCGCAACGCTTTCAAAACCGCAGGGATGGTGCAGGGTTCTTTCCCACAAGGTCCTGGTTTGGGATCACAGGCCCAGAGAAACCAGGCCGTGTTGACATTAATCTGTCTTGGAGACCCTCCACACACAGGTCAGGAGCTGTGGACGGCTCTCCACAACGAGACCGAGTGCTGGCTGGGTGACAAGAACCTTGTGCCAGACAAGGTGGTGTGCGATAACGGTCAAAATCTGCTGGCCGCCCTTAAGATCGGTAGGCTGGAGCACATCCCTTTCCTGGCAATTTATGCCTTTTTGGAAACTAAGCCTGGGCTGGGGTAAAAGGCTCAAGGTCTGAGTTCGCACTTCCGCCGTTCGCACCCTGCTTCGTCCCACCTGGTTGCGTTGCAGCGTCAGCTCGGCCTCCCCATCAACCGTCTCATTGTTGATGTGACAACACGCTTGATTTCCACCCTCCACATGCTCCAGCGATTGTGGCAGCAGCGCAATGCCATTATGCAGTTTTGAAGTGACACAACGGCCTACAAGCAAACGGTGTGGACCTCGGGGTGTTGAGCCACCGAGAGTGGAGGCAGGTGAAAGAGCTCTGCACCATCCTTGCCAGTTTTGAAGAAGCCACCAAAATGGTCAGTGCGGACAATGCCCTTGTCAGCATGACCATTGTGGTGATCTTATCATTGGACACTCTGAAACATCAGGTCCCGCCAGCGACGGAGGAGGAGACGGACACAGATGCGGACACGTAGCCTTTTTCTCCATCAAATCCACAAGGCCCGACAGTTTAACAATTTTATCGGTCTTCATTAGGCAGTGGTTCGGGGTCCAGGGCTAGTGCAAGGCGGCGCATCAGCTCTTAGGGTGCATCATCTGAGGCAAGTCAGGGCTGTGTTGAAGCTGTGCCGGAGGAAGCGGAGGAGGAGGAAGTATTCCTGGACACCGACGTTACCGACAACCCTGCCTTGGAAAGAGGTTGGCGCGAATTTGGGCGCAGGAGGAAGATGAGGAAGATCAGTTTACTAGTGCCCCTCGACCCAGAGCCTTGGGAAATCAAGGCTCTATCTCTCACATGAGTGCTTGAATGCTCCATTTCCTCCAACATGATCCTCGCATTAAGGCCATCAAAATGAACAACAGTTACTGGGTGGCCACCCTCCTGGATCCCCGCTACAACACCAAACTCAGCACTTTCCTTCCACCCACCCAAATAGAGAGTAAAATGCAGGAAATGGAGACCTTGCTGATTGATCAACTGGAGACATCTGTTTCGTCTGATTCACGTTCTTCAAATGTCACGGTGAAACAACGTCAGCGACGTGACAGCAGTAGAGTGCCACGTAGCCGTATTGGCAGCAGCAGGCTAGGTGGCAGAAGCCTAATGGGTGACCACTGGCAATCTTTATTTACCACCTCACCAACGCATGTATTGCAGGGCACACATACAACACACAGAGACCAGCTTAAGATCATGGTGCACGACTATCTTCGTCTCAACACCAATGTTTTTTGATATGTTCCTGATCCAATTGACTTATTGTTATCAAAAATGAATGAATGGCCCGAGCTATCTCGACACGCCATAGAGGTGTTGTCCTGCCCAGCAGCCAGCGTCATATCTGAGAGGCCTTTCAGCACAGCTGGAGGAGTCATTACAGACAAACGCATCCGGCTTTCCACAGATAATGTGGATCGTTTGACTTTCATCAAGATTAGTGTTGAGCGATTTTTATCGACAAAGTTGAAATCGGCAAGGTTTTTATGGTGATCGGATTTTTTCGATCACACGATAATTTAGGTTAAAATCTGTGCATAATCTATTAATATTGCGGCATTTTCGGCGCTTCCTGTCATTTTGGCGGCCAGCAAATCAGCTTAGAGAATAGAGCAGAGTGAGCTGTGTGTGCGATGTCATGACTGGGATGTGTATGGTTGCGATTGGCTGGAAAAATCACATGACCTCGTTTTACATAGAACAGCCCTTCCTGTTCATGATCAGTGTGTGTCAGTATCTCAAAGCAGTAGGAGGTGCGCTCTGCCTGTGTCCAAACAGCTCAGCAAACAGTTCAGCGAAATTATTCTATTTCTTCACAGAGAAAGCTCTACTGTTAGCTGTGATCCTTACAACTTAGTTAGATCAGAGATTTGAAGATTTTATGTAGTATAGGTTAGAGGAATTTTAAATGAGCATCTACGCTGTTAAAGTCACGGGGAGGAGGGTGGGGGCCCCAACGGGCAACACAGAAAGTCATTTAAAAGAATACTGGGATATTGTGCACCAGACTTAGTGTAGACATTGCATTGCAATAAGATTTATTATTAACAGTTTTATATTGAACATAATTACTTGGATATTGGAGCCGAAACTTATATTAGGATACAGATCTTTTCTAGTAATGAGGTTATTTGTTAGTGTGCCAAAACTCCACTTTTATTATCAGTATAATTTCAGAGTTGGTGCTCTTTTTTCTCATTTTGCCCAGAGGTCCAGCTTTGTTGATTGAGCCACTTGCAGTTAGATTTTGTATCAGCAATTTTGTAGTTCACCAAGATGAATTGATAGGTGGCATAAAAAAATACCTTTTATTATCCGAATATTTCAGATAGTGTTTTTTTCACTTTGGCGCAGGCCCAGCTTTGTTGATAGTAGCACCTTGCAGTTAAATTTGAATCAGCAATTTTGTAGTCACACAGGTTTATGATAGGTGCAAAAATACCTTTTATTATCGTATTACATTTTCAGATACGTGTTTTTTCATTTTGGTCAGGTCAAACTTTGTTTGATAGAGGTACCTTGCAGTTAAATGTGAATACAGCAATTTTGATAGCACCACTAGTGTTGAGCGATTGTTATGGTCAAAGTTGAAATCGGCAACGGTTTTTTATGGTGATCGAAATTTCCAGATCATACGATAATTAAGGTCTAAAATACTGAGCTTCATCTCTTAAGATCGCGCCTTTTTCGGCGCTTCCTGTAATTTTGGCGGCCAGCAATTCATATTATAGAATAGAGCAGGGTGAGATGTGTGTGGGACGTCATGTACTGGGATGTGTATGGTTGCGATTGGCTGGAAAAAATCACATGACCTCGTTTTACACTAGAAAAGGTTCTGTTTCATGTGCCTCAGGTGTCTCTCAGCGTCTCATAGGGAAAGGCCGTGCGCTCTGACTGTGGCCACACAGCGCAGCGAAATTAGTCTATTTCTGCACAGAGAAACTCTACTATTAGCTAAGATCCTTCCAATAAAGATAGATTAGAGATTTTAATATTTTATGTAGTTAGCTAGAGAATTTTAAAGCAGCAATCTACGCTGTAAAGTCACGGCGGGACGGGAGGGGCGGGGGAGGGCCCGGCGGTGCGAACACAGACATGCTCTATATATAAAGAACATTGGATAAGTTCACCAGATTAGTGTAGATATTGTAGTGGAATATTCTTTTTTATTAACAGTTTGCTATTATTGAATGTATTCCTGGATATTGGGCAGTCTGAACTTTTTTGATAAACATACTTTCTAGTAACTGCAGGTCCTCTTTGTTAGACTGCAAAAACTCCACTTTTATTATGCGTATACATTTTCAGATAGCGTTTCATTTTTACCCATTACACTGTGACTGTTTATATTTCAACCTTGCACTTAATTTACAATCCAAGTCAATCTTGTAGTCAGCACTCAGCTCAGGTTGTTTGTTGCGAAAAATACGTGTATCGTCGACAAACATCACAGTTACGTGTTTTTTGATTTTGCGCACCCCAGTACTGTTCATTGACGCGCTTCTACGTAAATCTTAAAACTGCAATTCTATATTCACAAAGGTGATTGAAAAAGGTGCAAAAAAATACAGTTTATTATATTAATACATAACAGTTTACGTGTTTTTTGACTTTTTGCGCACCCAGTACGTTCATTGACGCTCTCATCTACCGTAAATCTTAAAACAGGCAATTCTATTAGTCACCACAGAGTGAATTGAAAGGTGCAAAAAATACAGTTTATTATATCAAAACATAACGTTTACGTGTTTTTTGACTTTTTGCGCACCACAGTATAGTATGTTCATTGACGCAGCATCTACGTAAATCTTAAAAACAGCAATTTTCTATATTCACCACAGGTTGAATTGAAAGGTGCAAAAATTAGTTTATTTTATCAATAAACGTAACAGTTAAGTTTTGGGGGGGGTTTTTTTGACTTTGCGCACCCAGTACTGTTCATTGACGCAGCATCTAAGTAATCTTTAAAAACAGCATTCTATATTCACCACAGGGGAATTGTAAAGGTGCAAAAAATACAAGTTTATTATATCAAAACATAACAGTTACGTGTTTTTTGAGCTTTTGCAGCACCAGTACTGTTCATTGACGCGCATCTACGGTAATCTTAAAAAGCAATTCTATATTCACCAAGGTGAATGAAAGGTGCAAAAAAATACAGGTTTATTAATATCAAAACATAACAGTAACTTTGTTTTTTTGACTTCTTGCGGCACCAGTACGTTCATTGACGCAAGCATCTACGTATATCTTAAAACAGCAATTCTATATTACCACAGGTGAATGAAAGGTGCAAAAAAATACAGTTTATTTTATTCAAAACATTAACAGTTACGTGTTTTTTGACTTTTGCGCACCAGTACTGTTCATTAGCCAAGCATCTACGTAAATCATAAAACAAGCAAATTCTATATTCACCAACAAGGTGAAGTGAAAGGTGCAAAATTACCGTTTATATATCAAAACATAACAGTTAGTGTTTTTTTTGACTTTTGCGCACCCAGGAGTATGTTTCATTGACGCAGCATCTACGTACATCTTTAATACAGCAATTCTATATTCACCACAGGTGAATTGAAAGTGCAAAAAATACAGTTTATGATATCAAACATACCAGTTACGTGTTTTTTGACTTTTGCGCACCATAACATGTTTCATTGAGCAGCATCTACGTAAATCTTAATAAAAGCCAATTCTTATTCACCACAGGTGAATTGAAAGCGTGCAAAAAATACGAGTTTATTATATCAAAACATACAGTTACGTTGTTTTTTTGACTTTGCGCACCCAGTAGTTACTGTTCATTGACGCGGTAGCACTACGTAAATCTTAAAACAGCAATTCTATATTCACCTACAGGTTGATTGAAAGGTGCAAAAAAAGTATCGAGTTTATTATATCAAAACATAACAGTGTAGTGTTTTTTTTCTGACTTTTTTTGCGCACCAGTACTCGTTATTGACGCAGCATCTACGTAAATCTTAAAACAAGCACTTCTATATTCACACAGAGTGCATTGAAAGGTGCAAAATATTCAGTTTATTATATTCAAACATAACCCGTTACGTGTTTTTGACTTTTGCGCACCCAGTAGGTTCATTGATCGCAGCATCTAGTAAATCTTATAAAACAGCAATTTCATATTCACCACAGGTGAATTGAAAGCGTGCAAAAAATACAGTTTTATTATATCAAACATACTGTTACGTGTTTTTTGACTTCTTGCGCACACCCAGTTACTTGTTCATGAACAGCATCTACGTATAAATCTTAAAAAACCAGCAATTCTATATTTCACCACAGCGTGAATTGAAAAAGAGTGCAAAAAATACAGTTTATTATATCAAAAATAAACAGGTTACGTGTTTTTTGACTTTTGCGCACACAGTACTGTTCATTGAAGGCAGCCATCTACGTAAATCTTAAAACAGCAATTCTATATTCACAAAGGATAATTGCAAGGGTGCAAAAATACAGTTTATTATATCAAACATAACGAGTACTTACGTGTTTTTTGACTTTTGCGTACCCAGTTCTGTTCATTGACGCAGCATCTAGTAAATCTTAAAACGCAATTCTTATATTCACCACAGGTGGTATTTGAAAGGGTTGCCAAAAATTACAGCTTTATCTTATCAAATACATAAACAGTTAAGTTGTTTTTGACTGTTTGCGCACCCAGTACTGATTCTGTGACCGCAGTGCAGGGTTAGCAACTACGTAATCTTATAAACAAGCAATTCTATATTCAACACAGAGGTGAATTGAAAGGTGCAAACAAAATACCGTTGTATTATACGAAATCATAACAGTTACGTGTTTTTTGACGTTTGCGCACCCAGTACTGTGCATTGACGCAGATCTACGTAAATCTTAAAACAGCAATTCTATATTCACACAGGTGAATTGAAAAGGTTGCAAAAAATACAGTTTATTATATCAAAAATAACAGTTACGAGTTTTTTGAACTTTGCGCACAGTAACTGTTCATTTAAGCTGCATCTACGTTAAATTCATAAAAACAGCAATTCTATATTCTCACCAACGGTGAATTGAAAGGTGCAAAATACCGTTTATTATATCAAAACATTACAGTTACGTTTTTTTTTGACTTTTGCGCTCCAGTACTGTTCATTGACGCTGCATCTACGTTAAATCTTAAAACAGCAATTTATATTCACCAACTGGTGAATTGAACATATGGGTGCAATAAAATACAGTTTATTATATCAAAAAAACATAACAGTTACGTGTTTTTTGCTTTTGCTCCACCAGTAATGTTCATTGACGCGAGCATCTACGTAAATCTTAAAACAGCAATTCTATATTCACCACAGTGAAATGAAAGGGCTAAAAAAAAATACCCTTTTATTATACCAAATCATAAACAGATACGTGTTTTTTGGAGATTGTGCCCTGTCCGATTTGTTGATAGACTACTTGCAGTTAATTTGAAATCACGCAATTTTGTTTTGATTAGAGGGATTTGAGAATGAGCTGAGATTTGCCGTCTTTTAATAAGAGACTTTCCAAAACTATTCATACCTTCTCAAATTTTTATATTTCTGGCATGGAGCGAAATGCAAGGTTGGTAAGCGAGCAAAGGGGGGGGTAGCACGATGGAGGTAGAGGTACGAGAGATGGTGCTCCTTCAGTGTGGTGACAACACGCAGCCAGGGATCGTCAGTTGCAGGACGTCCGTTCTAGGCCTGTCATCGCTGGGCAGGGGCCCTGTGATCTAAAGTAACGAAACAGCGTCGCCAATCGTCCTTCAGTGGTTAGTTAATGCAACCGGATCTAGCAGTCTTACCTCTCGTCCTCCAGTCACGGCACAAATGTCGTCATAAGCATCATCAGCATGTCCAACATTGAAGCAGCCACATGTCAACTCGTGTACCACCACTGTGGATAATCATTGTTGAAGACCTCTTTGATGACAAAATGCGGTTGGGGTAAGAAGGATGTTAAAAAGTCAAAGAGGATGATTTAGTCTGCTCTGAGCCCAGTACTGATGCACCTGAGGAGGTGATAGGAAGCCGGTCAATCGGCAAAAATCCGGGCTGGTCAGGCAAGCTTGCAGTGCCCTTGCTTGTAGCCCGCGATTCTGGATGCAGAAGTCAGGACGACCACAGTCACCTGTGGTTGATGATGATGATGATGACGACCATTGCGGATCCATCCTGGTCTTTTCCGCAGAATTTGCTTGCGAGCGTTTCATCAGTGGAAGAGGAGGAAAGACGATGGGGTCTAGTGTCAATAGGGTCCCGCCACAAAAAGGGGAGAGGGCGGTCGCAGAAGTCCGCCTGATATGATTCCGCTGCCACGGTCAGCGCAAACCGGCTCTCTTCTCCTCTTATCGCCGTCAAAAGGTCGCAGGACCTCTCAAGCATGGGCCTTCTTTGAGAAGGCCTCTGATTCACCAGCGTTGTTTCATTTGCGCCTTTGACGTAAACCGCCATAAGTAGAGTGGCAAGAAACCTTAAAGTGGGTTAACCCCCACACAACATGTTCTAGTCACATGCAGGCGAATGCATGAGTTGAAATGGAGGGAACACATGGACAAAAAGGCCAGACGACGCCTCGGGCTCCAACCACTGTCACACACCACTCTGTCTCCGCCTCCCTCCTCATCCGCCACCACCAAGCGTTCCCCGCCGCCATCTACCCCCTTCTCCTTCCGCCAGTTTGACGACTTGCCAGCCGTACAGCGGCCAGTTCTTGCAGCCAGCTTCTGTCATTCCCAGGTTTGGGAACAGATGAAAACACTTTAAACCCAACCCATCCCAAAGCCAAAGCCTGAAGGTCGGGCCATTGCCAGGCTTTTGGCCTTGGAAATGTTGCCTTTTCAGGTCTGGTGGAACAGAAAGGGTTCCGCCTCGTCATGGCCTGTCCCTGGCCCCAATTCCAGATGCCGAGACAGGCATTTCCTTTGCCAAGAAAGGAAAGCGTCCACTGCCATGGCCCAAGACGTGGTCATCTAAAATTTCAAGCGCGTTGTCTGCATCTGGTGTCGGAAAAGTCATCTCACCACGACCATGGACTAGTAAGCACGGCCAGGCCCGTATATCTCCAGTGACAGCTCTCTGGGTGAGGCTGGGGTGGATGGTCTCTGGGGGTGACGGTGGCTTATCAGCTGGCGCGACGCTCTTCAAAAACTGCAGGGATGGTGCAGGGCTCTTTCCCCCAGGTCCTCTGGTGGCATCACGTGCCCCAGGAGGGACACCAGCCGTGTTGATAATAATCTTGCCTTGGAGACCGTCCACACACAGGTCAGGAGCTTGGACGGCTCTAAGCAACGTGACCGTGCGCTGGCTCGGTGACAAGAACCTTGTGCCAGGCAAGGTGTGTGTGCGGATAACGGGCGAAATCTGCTTGCCGCCCATTAAGATCGGTAGGCTGGAGCACATTCCCTTGCCTGGCACATGTCATGAACTTGTTGTCCAGAAATTTCTAAAGTGTACCCGGTCTGGGACTGTCCTGACTGAGAAAGGCTCGAGGTCTGTCTGTTCGCACTTCGCCGTTCGCACCATGCTTCATCCCGCCTGGCTTGCGTTGCAGCGTCGTCGGCCTCACGTCATACCGTCTCATTGTTGACGTGGCAACCATGCTGGAATTCCACCCTCCACATTGCTCCAGCGATTGTGGCAGCAGCGCAATGCCATTACGCAGTACGATAGTGACACATGGGCCTGACAAGCAGTGGGTTCGGACCTTTGGTGTTGAACCACCGAGAGTGGAGGCAGGTGAAAGAGCTCTGCACATCTTGCCAGTTTTGAAGAAGCCACAAAATGGTCATGTGCGGACAATGCCA
Source organism: Phyllomedusa bahiana (assembly GCA_025379985.1). Lineage (NCBI taxonomy): Eukaryota > Metazoa > Chordata > Amphibia > Anura > Hylidae > Phyllomedusa > Phyllomedusa bahiana. The sequence continues at coordinate 1,743 of JAODAL010023294.1, read as the reverse complement.
CTTGTCAGGCATGCGCATTGTGGTTGATCTTAGTTCCTGGAGACGATGTTGGACACTCTGAACAACTGGTCCCGCCAGCGACGGAGGAGAGGACGGACACAGATGCGGACACGGAAGCCTTTCTCTCGTCAAATCCACAGGCCCGACAGTTTCACAATTTCCTTCGGTCTTCATTAGGCTGTGGTTCGGGGTCCAGAGCTTAGAGGCAAGGTGGCGCATCACTCTCGGGGCATCATTCTCAGGCAAGCAAGGGCTGTGTTGAAGCTGTGTGCCGGAGGCAGCGGGGAGGAGGGAGGAGGAGATAATCTAGACACCGATGTTACGACGTCCTGCCTTGGAAAGAGGTTGCTGGACTATGACGGAGGAGGAGGAAGATGAGGAAGATCAGTTTGCTAGTGCCCTCGACCAGAGGCTTGGGGAAAAAGGCTCCATCTCTCACATGAGTGCTTGGATGCTCCATTTCCTCCAACATGATCCTCGCAATTAAGGTCCATCAAAATGAACAACAGTTACTGGGTGGGCCACCCTCCTGGATCCCGGTACAAAATCAAAAATCAGCACTTTCTTCCACCACCCAAAGAGAGATTAAATGCAGGAAATGAGACCTTGCTGTTTGATCAAATGGAGAAATCTGTTGGTATGCTTCACGTTCCCCAAATGTCACTGGTGGAACAACATTCGAGCGAGTGACAGCAGTAGAGTGCCCAAGTCAGGCGTTAGCGGCAGCAGAGGCAAGGTGGCAGAAGCCCTAATGGGTGACCTCTGGCTATCTTTGTTTACCACCTCAACCAAACGCATGAATGCAGGGCACACTTCCAACACACAAGATCAGCTTAAGATCATGGTGCTCGGGATATCTGCGTTCTCAACACCGATGTTTGTTGCAATGTGTTCCGGACCCATAAGATTCTGGGTATCCAAAAATGGACGAATGGCCCCGAGCTGGTGTCACGCCATAGAGGTGTTGTCTGCCCAGCAGCCAGGCGTCATATCTGAGCGGCCCTTCAGCACACTGGATGGAGGAGTCATTACAGACAAACGGCATCCGTGCTTTCCACAGATAATTGTGGATCGTTTGACTTTCATCAAGATGAATCAGGCTTGGATCTTGATGATGTTGTGGCCCCAATTGCCGAGGTCACGATTAGGTTGCGGGTCTAACTTCACATTCCTTTTCAACAGAAAATGGTCCTCTTTAAAACTTTTTTTTAAAATGTCATTCTTACGCTGCAATTTTTATTCTCTTTCCAACAGTTCATTTTGATGGTTTGCTTGTGAGGATGATGTTAAAAGACAGCAAGTTTTCATGACAACCACAGTATTCATTACTCACTTTATCTTAAGAAGTTTTCGCATTGTCAATGGTTTTTGAGGCTGTTGTGTGAAGATTACAGCAATAATCATGGTCCTTTGGAAAGAAATGTGACTTTAATGGCACATTTCTCCCTCTCAATTTTTAATAGTGGTGAGAAAACAAAGTCATATTTATAATTTTTTGGGGTCATGTTGCTCGTGAGATCACAGCTATATTTATGGTCCTTTGAATAGAAATGTGGCTACATAAGTGGCATTTCTCCCCACAATTTTTTTATCAGTGGCTGAGAAGTCATTTTTATATTTTTTGGGTCCATGCTGCTTTGGTGAAATGCGCAATACTACATGATCCTATTTTAAAAAATGTTGTTTCTAACAGACATTTTGTTCTTCACAAATGACCAAGTGGTCAAGGGTCATTGCTTTGAA
>JAODAL010023293.1:0-62969 GCA_025379985.1 Phyllomedusa bahiana | reverse complement strand
CCCTGGGGGGGTTATCGGGGCCACCCCCCCACACATATAAAGGTGGGTTTTACATACAGTATTTCACAAAAGTGAGAATACTCCTCACATTTTTTTAAATATTGTATTATATCTTTTCATGGGACAACAATTAATATACAACACTTTGATACAATGTAAAGTAGTCAGTGTACAGCTTGTATAACAGCTTACATTTGATGAGCCCTCAAAGTAACTCAACGCACATCCATCAATGTCTAAACCACTGGCAACAAAAGTGTACACCCCTAAGTGAAAATGGACAAATGGGCCCAATTTGCATTTTCCCTCCATGGTGTCATGTGACTCGCTAGTGTTATAAGGTCTCAGGTGTGAATTGTGAGCAGATGTGCTAAATTTGATGTTATTGCTCTCATTATCTCTCATACTAGACATTGGAAGTTCAACATAGCACCTCATAGCAAAGAGGTGTTACGTTCTTTCAAATGGACTTTATTTGCAAATCAGGCATAGATGGAAACAGACAAGGAAGGCAACAGTCCCATAGAAAACCTATGGACAGGGGGATATGGATCCTTGGGACTGTGGGGGGTAGAACAAATCCAGACATGGCCAGTTGAGGATAAACACAGGCAAGACTGGTAGTGGAAAGATTTCGAGACAGGAAAAAAATCACAGAAATAACAGACTGAGGCAAACATGGAACTAGGGTCACGCGGACACAAAAGGTAAAACAGACCCTTCATAAAACACCAACAATCTGGCCCAAAAGTCTCGGAAAAGTTGTCTTTAAAAGCAGCCAGCCAAAGATGATCAGCAGAAGCTGGGTCAGTCCTGCAGAAGGAGTTAACTGCTGCTGTGCTGGACAGCAGACAGAGCACAGGATCAAAAGGAATGTCACAGGAGTGGCAGGTAAACTTACAGATTGTGACATGGATCATCTGAAAAAAAAATATAGTAACCTATGGTCAAAGAAGTGTGTTTTATACCTAAACAGCTTTCATACATGTGGCCCTATGTGCTACTGCTAGGTCATCGCTCCAATCGCCACCCTCTTCATCTTTTCTCAGGCATCTGTGAGAAGGCAGGCAGCAGAGGAAGATTCAAATCACTTCTGCGACTTAAAGGGGTTTTTCCACGATGTAATGTTGACGTGGGATCCTCCAAAATGTGTATTTAATCACTTTTCTAAATATATGTGATTACAAAAATTGCAGCCTAAGAGAGCCTTACCCGCCCCTTTGTTTTCTTAAAAGCTTCTATTAGATACGAACTGACAAGAGCTGCTGGCCCGGGGTTGCGCAGAGAAAAACTTCTTATCTGATGAAAGGGAGTGAAGAAACTTTCAAGGCACCGGATAGAAATAGTTGTTTTTGTATACAGAATCCACTAGTTGTAGTGTGATTATCTGAGTAGATCCCTGCTTTATCTGATGACAGAGAACATGAAGAAACTTTCAAGCTGCTGTGGAGAAAAGGTGTTTTCTTTTGTATACAGAATCCATTAGTCGTAGTATGATTATTTGAGTGAACATTTCACACGATCCCTTATGCACGGCTCTGTGCTCTGGCTGTGTCTCTCTCTCTCTCTCTTAGCTCAGCGTGGCTTGTTTACATTTGATTCTTAGCAGATAAGGCACGTCCTGGCAAAACCCCTTTAAGAAGCCGGACTGGAGGAAAGCGAAAGCAGAGCCTGTGAGTGAGGCAGCTGCTGTCTCCTCAGTGTTGTTTCTGTGTGCAGTGTGGAGTGCTGTCCTGATAGTTCATTGTGAACTGGTGAAAAGGCCTCTTGCACAAACACTGATAAGAGGGGAGATAGCAGAGGAGTCACCAGTTCACAATGAGCCCTGCTGCCCTCCCCCAGTGTGGGCTACACCAGCTCTGCTCTGCTGTGTTAACTCTCTGCTGGCCGCACAATGCTGATGGGCTTCACACTGAGGCTGAAGTAATGTCTTCCCCCCCACCCCTCATTGCAACTAGTCATACACCCTCTGTGAACCTCTTTCCTGTATACACTGGCTGTGTATTATATGATTTACCCCATACTGTGTGTATGTGTATATACATTACGATCGTATTATACGCCCGGGGAGATAAGGGACATGTCACAGCAGCTCTGGAAGGCGAATATATATACAGTGCCTTGCAAAAGTATCCAGCCCCCTTGAACTTTTCAACCTTTGGCTTCAAACGTTAAGATATAAAATTTTAATTTTTTGTGAAGAATCAACAACAAGTGGGACACAATTGTGAAGTGGATTGAAATTTATTGGATATTTTAATCTTTTGTAAAAAAAAAACCCTGAAAAGTGGGACTGCAATATTATTCGGCCCCTTTACTTTCAGTGCAGCAAACTCACTCCAGAAGTTCAGTTTAGGATCTCTGGAATGATCCAATGTTGCCTAAATGACTGATGATGATAATAAAATCCACCTGTGTGTAATCAAGTCTCCGTATAAAGCACCTGCTCTGTATAGTCTCGGGGTTCTTTTTTAAAGCTCAGGAGCACATGAGGCCAAAGGGAAACACACCAGGCAAAATCCAGATACTTTTGGGAAGTTTAAAGCCTGTTTTTGGTACAAAAAGTTTTTACAAGTTTTAAAACACCCCCAAGGAGCACTGGCAAGCGACATTTAAAAGGGAAAAGGAGTATCCGACCACTGCAATCCCCAAGACCCGGCCCCCTCTAAACTTTCATCCAAACAAGGGAAAGCTGATAGAGATGCACCCCAAGAGGCCAATGATCACTCGGGATAAAACTGCGAATCTACGCTGAGGTGCCCATAGGACAACAATCATCGTAATGCACAAATCGGGCTTTAGGAAGGGGGCAAGAAAAGGCCCATTTCTCAAAGATACCAAAAAAAAGTTTGTTTAAGTTTGCAAAAAAAGCCCCCGGGGGAGACACCAAAAACATGGGGAAAAAAGGGCTTTGCCAGATGAAACTAAAACCCAATTTTTTTGGCCAATTAAAAAACGATATGTTTGATGAAAAGCAAAAAAGTCACCCCCCTGAACCCCACCCCCCACGTCCCCACAGGGTGGGGCAGCATCATGGTTTGGGCTTTTCACACAGGGGGAGGGAAAAATGGTTTTAAATTGTGGAAAAATGGAGGAGCCCAAAAACAGGACCCTTTGGAAGAAAAACTGTTGGGTCTGCAAAAGAGCTGAGATGGACGGGGATTTTCTTCCAACAGACAATGATCCCAAAAAAAGGCAAAATCTACAAAGGAATGGTTCACAAAAAAAACACACCAGGTGTTAGAATGGCTAAGTCACAGTCCAGGCCTAAATCCAATCGAGAACCTGAGGAAAGAGCTGAAAACTGCTGTTCACAAACTCTCTCCATCCAACCTCACTGAGCTCCAGCTCCAAGGAAGAATGGGCAAGAATTTCAGTCACTCGATGTGCAAAACTGATAGAGACATCCCCCAAGTGACTTGCTGCTGTTATCGCAGCAAAAGGTGGCGCTACAAAATATTAACTTAAGGGGGCCTAATAATTTTGCACGTCCCACTTTTCAGTTTTTTGTTGTTTACAAAAGTTTTAAATAGCCAATAAACTTTGTTCCACTTCAAAAATTGTGTCCCACTTGTTGTTGATTTCTTCAAAAAAAAAATTTAAAATTTTTATATCTTCATGTTCGAAGCCTGACATGTGGCAAAAGATAGAAAAGTTGAAGGGAGCCGAATACTTTCGCAAGGCACTGTGTATATATATAAAAATTATTATATATATATATATATATATATATATATATATATATATATATATATACACACACCATTATATATATATATACAGTACAGACCAAAAGTTTGGACACACCTTCTCATTTCAAGAGTTTTCTGTATTTTTATGACTATAAAAATTGTAGATTCACACTGAAGGCATCAAAACTATGAATTAATACATGTGGAATTATATACTTATCAAAAAAGTGGGAAACGACTGAAAATATTTCTTATATTCTAGGGTCTTCAAAGTAGCCGCCTTTTGCTTTGATTACTGCTTTGCACACTTTTGGCATTCTCTTGATGAGCTTCAAGAGGTACTGTTACCCTGTTAGGTTTAATAAGTGGGATTTTTTGCCTTATAAATGGGGTTGGGACCATCAGTTGTGTTGTTCAGAAGTCAGGTGGATACACAGCTGATAGTCCTACTGAATGGACTGTTAGCATTTGTGTTATGGCAAGAAAAAAGCAGCTAAGTAAAGAAAAACGAGTGGCCTTCATTACTTAAGAAATGAAGGTCAGTCAGTCCGAAAAATTGGGGAAACTTTGAAAGTGTCCCCAAGTGCAGTGGCAAAAACCATCAAGCGCTACAAAGAAACTGGCTCACATGAGGACCGCCCCAGGCAAGGGAGACCAAGAGTCACCTCTGCTGCAGAGGATAAGTTCATCCGAGTCACCAGCCTCTGAAATCGCAGGTTAACAGCAGCTCAGATTAGAGACCAGGCCAATGCCACACAGAGTTCTAGCAGTAGACACATCTTTACGACAACTGTTAAGAGGAGACTGTGTGTAGCAGGCCTTCATGGTAAAATAGCTGCTAGGAAACCACTGCTAAGGAAAGGCAACAAGCAGAAGAGACTTGTTTGGGCTACGAGGAATGGACATTAGACCAGTGGAAATCTGTGCTTTGGTCTGATGAGTCCAAATTTGAGATCTTTGGTTCCAACCACCGTGTTTTTGTGCTACGCAGAAAAGGTGAACAAATGGACTCTACATGCCTGGTTCCCACCGTGAAGCATGGAGGAGGAGGTGTGATGGTGTGGGGGTGCTTTGCTGGTGACACTGTTGGGGATTTATTCAAAATTAAAGGAATACTGAAACAGTATGGTTACCACAGCATCTTGCAGCGGCTGCTATTCCATCCGGTTTGCGTTTAGTTGGACCATCATTTATTTTTCAACAGGATAATGACCCCAAACAGACTGTGTAAGGGCTATTTGACTAAGAAGGAGAGTGATGGGGTGCTACGCCAGATGACCTGGCCTCCACAGTCACCAGATCTGAACCCAATCGAGATGGTTTGGGGTGAGCTGCACCGCAGAGTGAAGGCAAAAGGGCCAACAAGTGCTAAGCATCTCTTGGAACTCCTTCAAGACTGTTGGAAGACCATTTCAGGTGACTACCTCTTGAAGCTCATCAAGAGAATGCCAAGAGTGTGCAAAGCAGTAATCAAAGCAAAAGGCGGCTACTTTGAAGAACCTAGAATATAAGACATATTTTCAGTTGTTTCACACTTTTTTGTTAAGTATATAATTCCACATGTGTTAATTCATAGTTTTGATGCCTTCATTGTGAATCTATAATTTTTATAGTCATGAAAATACAGAAAACGCTTGAAATGAGAAGGTGTGTCCAAACTTTTGGTCTGTACTGTATATATATGTACACACCTCCCTTTGTATGTATATGTACACACGCGGTAGTATCATCTGTGTACATACATATAAAATATGTGTGTATAGGTATAAAACATACATGCCTTATAGCAATATACGGTACACACGTGCATATAACATAAATACACTATAATGTCTGATAGTCTGCTTTTGTTACCCATAGCAACCAATCAGCCCATAGGAACCAATAAGGGTATGTTCACATGGCGTTTTGGGTCCATGTGAACATACGCTTTTAGATGCGTGTTTGGATCCATCTAAACAGACCCAAACATGCATCTGACAATGAGCAGTGTGATTACTTGCAATGTAAAACACCGTATCAACGTTCACAAGAGTGATCACCGATGCGTCTCATTGCGTCTTTCGGATCCGTTCTAAGAAATGTCATGTCAATTCTTGGTCCAAAAGATGCAGCAGGAGCCCTATAATAAACTATAGGGTGCGATCCTGCTGCAGCCAACACGCATCCAAACACACAGCAGCATGATGGATATGTGTTGGATCTGATCAACACTATATTTTGGATGCGATTTTCGGATCCAGCACAGACCAGAAATCATATCTAAAAATGTCATGTGAACATACCTTAAGAGCTCAGCTATCTTCTACTGCGCTAAAAAAATAAAAGCTGAGCTCCGCTTGGTTGCTATGGGTAACAGACAGTCTTCACCTCAGTATGTAGGTTAAATTAGTGTGTTGGCACCTTGTGATCAGTAAATGAGTTTTGGGTTGCACTTTGTGCCCCCAGTCTCTAAAAGGTTCACCTAACACTGCATTCGCTGCCGCTCCCTATTCTGCCGCCTCTGCTGTGGAAAATAAATACTTTTAACCCCTTCCTGACAGATGGTCACAATATGACTCTTTGTTTTTCCATCCTCACCTTCCCAGAGCCATAACTTTTTTATTCTTCCACCTACATAGACATATGAGGGCTTTTATTTTGTGGCACTAGATGGACTTTCTAATGGTGTCATTCACCGAACCACAGAATATACTGGGAAACTGAAAAAAAATTATAAATGGGGAAAAATGTGAAAAAAACAATACTTGTGCCATGTTTGCAGGAGTTTTTTTTGTTTTTTTTTTTACAGCATTCACTCTTTGGTATAAATAATGTGTTATGTTTATTCTGCAGGTTGATTCCAGTCCAACAAATATGTAGGGTCCAACCAAATATCTAGGGTTTTCTTCATGTTTAAGTACCATAAAAAAATTCCAAATATCTTCTACTCTTTAAATTTTCAGCCAATACGTTTTTTTGTTCATCTCTCTGTGGACCTGAGTGAGGGAGCATTTTTGTTTTTCATATCGCTATCAATATTTTAAAAAAATCTGAAATTCCTGCAGTTTTCACTTTAGCCACTAAGCCCAGTAATTGTCTGACACTTCCTGTTCTGTAGAGAAAACTCTTCAGCAGTATCAGCAGAGGCAGGATTATAGTGAAAGGTGACACCAATGTGTATAGATAACACAGGATCCACCAGTCACAATAGAAGATAGTTACAGTTCCCCCTTTCCTCCTCCCTGCACACTGACTTCTTCCCAGGTCACAGAGCATGACTAGAAAACTCTCCTACAGAAATCACGGGTCTGCTTCTGTCCACAGGCTCCCATACTCATTACGTTGCTGTACAGCATTGTTCTAAATAATGTTAAAAGCAGCTGAGGCAAGATGGCTGCTCCCATATTATGAATATGAATATCTTCCATTGTGAATGATGGATCCTATGTTATCTATACACATTGGTGTCTCCTTTCACTGTAATCCTGCCTCTGCTGATACTGCTGAAGAGTTTTCTCTACAGAACAGGAAGTGTCAGATGATTACTGGGCTTAGTGGCTGTTGTCTATATATGATATAGACAACAGAAAAAAAAATCTACAATCAGAAAATCAAAACAGCTAAGAAGAAAAGAATATAAATCAGTATCTCATTTTAATTAGTGAAAAAATATATTGGTGATAGATTCCCTTTAAAAACATACAAACCTCTAACATTAACTACCTGTTCCACTAGATGTCACTGTATAACCATATGAATAACTATAAAGCTGAATATTTAAGGACGTGCTTCAATGGCTTATGATTCAATGATACCAATATCCTCTTACTGTAATACATATCCTTCTTAATAACTTTTCATACCTTCAAATACATTATCATAAATACATTTTCATTCAGGCTGATATGTTTTAATTTGTCCCTTTGGTTCTGTGATCTGGGTGAATGATGTTATATTATCGGTATGTCTACCAAAAAAAATATGACTCCTGCCAACTTCAAAAATTCAATCAAATCAGAACTGAATTTCTCACCACTATGTCAGCCAGATAATCAAAATGGGAAATTAGGAAGCTAAATATATTTTAGGACAGTCTGGGGTTCTTTTGTTTTAAAGCCATATGAATATCTCAGGAAATGAATATGCCTATATATTATTAATTTAGACAAGATAAAAAAGGAATGCAGCAGGTATGTTTCCAGAAATTTTCAGCCAATGGTGCAATAGAAACGTAATCAAATAAATGCAAAGGTATTTTTAAACTGGAAAGGGAAGCTGAATAAAAGTGTTTCTATGGGTAAAGTGGGGGGCTGGCAATTTTAGTATTTTTTTGGGTGACAAAAGAAATTTTATTTGGGTTAACTTTTAAACGATTTTCCCAACTAGAAACATGGAAAAAGTAAAAAAATGGGCCATGTATCCATAAAATTGTCTGCAAACAGCTGAAATCTTTGGGGGTACCGATAAAATCTCATGACAACTTTTGCTTTCGCTGCCGGGACAAAATGGAAAAAAAAAAAAAAATAAAGAACAAAAACAGATCAGACTGCGAAAATCTTAGTTATAGGCTTTGCACTTGAATACTCTATCCGAATATTCCAAACCACTGTCGGTCACACCATCAATACCTATAGTTTATACCTATGGTGCCAGCCCCATAGCAGTGTCAATAATACCCGCTTCATGCTGAGAGGAGCTGTTAGGAAGTGATAAAAAGAAAAGAAACTTTGCACTAAGGGAGGGGAAAAAAGAATGATTTTCCCTTCAGTGCCTGCTGGCACTGATGGTAACCTGTGAAGTATATAGACCTGGGGCTTGTTCCACCTAGGAAGGTTTTGGTGAGCTGGAAGGTGGAGTGGGCTTGAACATTGGTTTATGGTAGATTGGGAGAACCTTGCACACTGAAGAGATTGACAGTTGGGAAAAAGCTGAAGGCATGACACAGGGCCTAAGAACTGAAGGAGACACAGCCCTGAAGAGGGTGAAGGGAGACACGAGCCGAAGAGACTGAAGGTATGACACAGAGCCGAAAGGCTGAAGGAAAAGACACGAGCCTGAAGAGACTAAGCTATGATACAGCCTGAAAACGAAGGTATATACAGGGGGCCCGAAAAGACTAAGGGTTTTTACAGGCCTGAAGAACTGAAGGTATGATACAGGGGGCCGAAGAGTCTGAAGGAGATACAGGGCCTAAGGAAATGAAGTATGATACAGGGCCGAAGAGACGAAGGTAATTTCAGGGGCCTGAAGAGACTGAAGGTATGACACAGACCCGAAGAGACTGAAGATATACAGAGACCAAAAACGAAGGTATGATCAGGGCCTGAAGAACTGAAGGAAAACACAGGGGCCCGAAGAGACGAAGATAGACAGAGGCCGAAAAGACGAAGGTATAACAGGGCCGAAGAGATTTTAAGGTATGACACAGAGCTGAAAATTAAGGTAGATACAGGGCCTGAAGAGATTGAAGGTATGACACAGAGCCTGAAGAGACTGAAGGTATGATACAGGGCCTGAAGAGACTGAAGATATGACAGAAGCCGAAAAGACCCGAAGGGATGAACCCCAAACCGAAGAGATTGAAGGTATACACAACCGAAGAGACTGAAGGTAGATACAGGGCCCCCAAGAGGCTGAAGTATGATACAAGCCTGAAAACTGAAGGATATACAGGCCGAAGAGACTGAAGGAAGACAAGCGCCTGAAGAGACTGAAGGTATATACAGGCCTGAAAAAAAACAAAGGGATGACACAGGGGCCAAGAGACGAAAGGGATGACCAGAGCCTGAAAAACTGAAGGTTTGACAGAGAGCCCCAAAAAAACTAAGTAAAGAACGGGGGCCTAAGAGATTGAAGGTATGAACCAGAGCCTGAAGAACGAAGGGAGACCAGAGCCAAAAAGACTGAAGGGATGATACAGGCCTGAAGAACTAAGGGATGATACAGGGCCTGAAGAGACTGAAGGTATGACACAGCGCCTGAAGAGACTGAAGGTATGATACAGGGCCTGAAGAAAACGAAAGGGGCACAGGGCCTGAAAAAGGGCGAAGGGATGAAGAGAGCCGAAAAGATTTAAAGGGATACACAGAGCCCCGAAGAGACTGAAGGTAGAACAGGGCCTAAAAAGAAGAAGGTATATACAGGCCTAAAGGCTGAAGTATAACAGGGCCTGAAGAGGCGAAGGTAGATACAGGGCCAAGACCTGAAGGTATGTACAGGGGCCCCCGAAGAGACTGAAGGGATGATACGGGCCTGAAGAATGAAGGTAAGACACAGCGCCTGAAAAGACAAGGTAGATCAGGGCCGAAGAAAACGAAGGAAACACAGGGGCCCGAAGAGACGAAGGATGATACGGGGCCCGAAGAGGCTGAAGATGAACAGGGCCTGAAGAACGAAGGAAAGATAAAAAGGGCGAAAGGGCTGAAGCATGAACAGGGGCCCGAAAGACTGAAGCTATGATACAGGGCCCTGGAAGAGACTGAACTATGGTCCCGGGCCTGAAGAGACTGAAGGGTTTATCGGGGCCCGAAAGGCTGAAGGAAGATCAGGGGGTAAAGACTAAAGGTATACACACGCCTGAAGAGACGGGAGGGTTGATAAGGGTCTGAAAAGGCTAAATAAAAAAAAAAGGGCCCGGGAAAAAACCTGCACTATTTGCCCCTTTGTTGATTTTAGCAAGTCCCTGAAGAGAAGAAAGAGGAGATCTATTTTGGAAATTGAAGAAAAAGCCCAAAACCAAAAGGGCCAAGAAAAGGGGAGGAGAAAAGCTGACTAAAAAAGGGCTACAACTTGGTTCTAATCGGGAACTTTTTAAAAAAACCATCAAAAGCCCCCTTTAACTGCCTTATCTGGAGTTTAAAAAGGGGAACTAGGGGGTTAAAGCTGTGGCTTTTTAAACTAAATGGTTTTTCATAAATAAAACACAAAGAACTTGGGCTACTGCTGTCCAAAAATCTTTGCCCGATACCACATGGCCTGTCATAAGTATGGATATTTCATAACATTCTCAGGAAAGGGAAAGACAAAATTAAATTTTTTTAATCACAAATACAAAAAGGGTTTAAAGAGAAAAAAAACACCAACAAAAACCCAACAAGGCTTTCAAAATGACTGTAAAGAAAGGGTTTTGGGGGCTGTTTTTGGGCCACCTCTTTGCCTGGACGCCTTGTTATTATTAATGGAACAATGTATTGAAAGGGCAGTGGATTAATGACCCCAGGCTGAAAAACTATGGACAAGGACGCAAAGTAGACAAATACATCAACAAAAGATTGATTGAAAAAGACTTCTGCTTTGAAATGGGTCCTGACCTCAAAGGGAATCTATCAACAATATTTTTTTTTACAAATTTAAAAATTTAAAAACGATACATAATTTTTCTTCTTAGTGGTCCCCCAATTTTCCCCCACGAGATTTTTTTAAAAATTTTTGTCTTCTGTAATGTTTTTGGGGGGCAAACCCTCTTTCCGTGCTGCTTCAACAGCTTTTAGAGAGTGCTTTTAAAGCAGCTTCATGTACAAAAAGGGGCCCTGTTAAAAAAGGAGCAGACCCATTTCTTATAGGAGAAATTTTTTAGACCTGGGGCTTGACCCGAAAGAAGACATGTGGGGAATGGGAATGGGAGCAAAGACATTTCCTATAAAATGGTGGGGGTTTCCCGTTTACTAAAACACATTGGGGTCAAACCCTTTTAGTGAAAATCTGCCCCTGCGATAAGAGGAGACTGCTGAAAAATTTTCCTACAGGAAAAATTCAGACCAAATTTGGTTAGGGCCACTCCATTAGACAAAAACCGCTTTAAAACCGAAACCCTTTTTGCACTGTTTTTTTGCAAAAAAAACCCCATCGGGTTTTCCCTTTTTTTTTCCGTCAGCCCCCTAAAAAATTCATGGGAAAGGGGGAAAACCCACACAAAAAAGCAAAACGCTGGCGGGTTTTACATTTCCAAAACCGCCAGAAAAAAAGAGCTTTAAAAAAAGCGACCTTGTAGACTACAGGGGCCCTTTTTTTTCTATTAAAGCAAAGGGGGTGGATAAAAAATCGGAAATTTTTACGGTTTCCCAAAAATAAAACCCAAAGAAAAAACCCAACCCGTTTTTTTAAGTGTTGTGCAACATAGCCTTTAAAAAGGGTTTAAAAAAAAAAATTAAAAAATAAAAGCATGAATTAAAAAATCAGGTCACTTTTTTTTTCTGTCATGTTCCCTTAACCCTATGAGCAAGCTACAAACATTCCTGGAAGGGGCCCCCGGGACCAAAAAAATCCCAACAAAATGATGACCGAAACACATTTACAGAGAGCAACGCTCCAAAACTTATTTTTAAAGTTTTTGGGGAAATCTTATTTGGGAGGTTTCAGGAAATGTTTAGTTCAATTCAAAGGTTCACTTACTTTTTCTTTATGCACTGCATATGTTTACTCAATGTTTTTTAATAAAAAAAACGTAAAGTAAATAAAAACCCGCTTGGTAATTAGAGTTTTGTTTAGATCAAATCGCACAACTTGACCGGGAAAAAGGGGCCCAAAAAAATGTCCCCGGGAAAAACCCGTGCACACCTGGAAACCCCCCCCTCCCGACCAACCAAAAAATGGCCCCCCGACAACCGGGAACAACCCTGGACCAAAAGGGAGGGAAAAATCTGTTTTTGGGGAAAAGGGGCCCTTTTAAACCAAAACCTCTTTGCTGTTCTGGTTTTTCGGACGCCAGAAAATCCTTCAGCAAAAAGACCCTTTTTGGGATTTTAACACAAAATATGTATAGGGTTAAAAGGATAAAATCAAAATTTTTCCTTTAGTTAAATTCACGAAGGTTAACTGTTGCAAACATAAAGGGGGTGTTCCTCCCCAAGGTGTTATGGCATATAAACTCTTTACCCTGTTTTCCACTGATGTAAAGCTGAAAGTCTAAGGATGCTTTCACAGGGAGCATTTTTGGTGCGTTTTTGATGCATTTTTGGATGCACTTTTTGTGCAGACAGACACAGCAATTAATGCTGTACATTTCTGTACAAAAAACATCATAAAATGCACCAAAAAACACTCAGTGTCAAAGCACCCTAATTGGTGATCTATTTAACGAGGACACAGTGAATTCTGTAGAATTCTGATCACCGGGGCACATTGAAATCAAAGGGTGCTTTCATACGGAGTGTTTTTTGGTTTGTTTTTTGGTGCATCAAAAATACACCAAAAACGCTTTGTGTGAAAACACCCAAAGGACTAAGATCTGTCACTTTTATTCATATTATAGATGTTGCAGTTAACCTTCTTGTGAATAAACTAAAGGATAATTGTATTTTTGTAACTATGAGCATTTTGTGCCTGGATATGAAGATTATCTATTGAAACCTTGTTGTTATTAACATTTGCAAATTCAACATTTGTTTTTGTTTGGTGGCGTTATAACAATCAGACCACAAGTTATTGGTAATCAATACAGAAATCCAGGTAGTTGTAGAGGGTTCGCTTTCTTTTTTTTAGCATTTCCATAGTATGACAGCTCGTGGGATGGAGCCCACAAAGTATTAGATATTCTGTACAGGTTCTGTGCTTGCAATTCAGTGCTTAGTTAGCCGATTGATCAAATTGCAAAATGTTAGTAATGTATTTATTCTATTAGTCTGGACCCAAGAACCGGGATCTCTAGACCTGCTATCATCAGAGTGGTTTTGGTTACTTGTCTGTGCAGAACATTTTATAGATACACTGTACATACACACGCAAAAAAGTGTGATTCTAGGCAATGATTTCTAGTTCCTACTAGTTCCTCCTTTTAATAATTTGACAATACAGACCTGATGCGCCGTTTTCCTCATTAGGCTTCATTGCTGTATTTGCACCTGTTTGTATTTAAACCTAATATTCTTGCAATGCTGTTGTATTGCCTGATGGTCCCACTTGTCTATTTCAATTTGTTATACATTTTGAAATAAAAAATTATATTTTAAAAAAATATTAAAGTGTATTAGCAGAAGAATAGCTTTGCAGTGCTTTCAGGTAGTTATGGACAATACATGTATGTGGAGTCTTCCAGGTCAAGGCTCAGCTGTTGTTCTGCAAACCTCTCCTTCTAATTCACTTTCTTCAATGTTGCAGGTACATTGTTGCTGCAGATTAGTCACCAGTCATCATTTCTACAAACCTACTTACTCACCCTTTCTGCTCTCTCTGCAGAAAATACTTGCTTCAATAAGTAGTGATGCTGCTATTATCACAACCTATATTTCTTTTCAGCAGGGAGGAAGTAAATGACTGCAGTAATTTAAGGGGTTTTCTGGGAGTTTAACCCCTTAAGGACCCGGCGTTTTTTTTTGATGACACGTTCGTTTTTCCCTCCTCGCCTTCTGAAAGCCATAACTTTTTTATTTTTCCACCTACATAGACACATGAGGGCTGTTATTTTGCGGGACAAGATATACTTTCTAATGGTGTTATTCACTATACTTTTAGAATATAGCAAAAAAAATTCCAAGGGGGAAACAAAATTGTGAAAAAAAATGTATTTTCGCCATGTTTGCGGGGAGTTTGGGCTTTTACGGCGTTCAATCTTCAGTAAATATAATGAGTTATCTGTATTCTACAGGTTGTTACGCATCCAGAATACCAAACATGTAGGGTTTCTCGTTATGTTTTGGGTACCGAAAAAAAAAATTCCCAAAAACATTTTCTATTTTTGAAATTTGCGCCACGGCGCCATTTTGTGGCGACCAATAACTTTTTTGTACAAAACACCTACGGACGTCCGTGAGGGGGAATTTTTTGCGGGCTGAAGTGTTACTTTTTATCGCTAGCAGTTTGGAATGCATGCGACTTTTTTGATCATTTTAATTCCATTTTTTGATTGACTTTTAAAATGCCCCAAAAAACCCGCAATTTTGGCGTTTGGAATTTTTTTTCTTCTACGGTGTTTCAGCGTAACGGGATAAATGATGTTATATTTTTATAGAATCGGACTTTTTAGGAGCCCCGGCGATAACCAAATATGTGAACTTTTTTATTATTTTAAAATGATTTTATTTGTAAAAAGGGGGAAAGGGGGGTGATTTGAACTTTTAATACTTTTTTGTACTTTAAAACTTTTTGTTTTTTTTTTTACGGTAACTATAAGTCCCCATATGGTGCTTGACCACTCGGGAGCTCGATTGTTAATACAACCTAATGCATTGCATGGGCCCAAA
This sequence comes from Phyllomedusa bahiana, assembly GCA_025379985.1. Classification (NCBI taxonomy): domain Eukaryota; kingdom Metazoa; phylum Chordata; class Amphibia; order Anura; family Hylidae; genus Phyllomedusa; species Phyllomedusa bahiana. The sequence goes on along the minus strand of JAODAL010023293.1, from coordinate 48,118 downwards.
GCATTAGGGTGTACAAGATGGCGGTTTCCCCACTTCCTGTCTGCGGACGGAAGTGGGGCAAACCGGCCATGTAAGTGACGGAGCCTTCACAAGGCTCCCCCCACACGTGTCCGGGCGTCGGATCGGCGCAGCATAGCTACGTTGATGCCGATAACCGTAATATCGGGGCGGCCACCGATCGGCGGGTTAATTTAGACGCCGCGGCCAATCTTTGCCCGGTGTCTGATGGGTTAAACAGCGCCAGCGGGCGGGGCCACCGCCGGCGCTGTTACTGCCGGGTGTTAGCTGCGATTTGCCGCTAACACCGGCGGCTGTGCGGGGGGGTCGCGGAGCGATCCCCCTGCAAAGCCCCTGAGCGGCCCTGGGACGTACTCATACGCCCAGGGTCGTTAAGGGGTTAAAGAGTTCATAAAACACTATAAACAGCATTTATATTGAAAAGTAAAGATATTCCACTACCTCCATGTGTTTCTTTTCCTTTGCCTCATTATCATAAGATCCTCTTTTTGCAGTGAAACATCTTGCTTGTGGGAGTGTCAGTAGTTCTCCAGCATCTTTTTCCTACAAGTCCAAGACTGCAGTGCAATCTAGGACCTCCCTTCACGGTTATATCTGCTAGGGTCTATGTGCTGATATTAGTGCATAATTCCTCCCAGCTCTGTACTTGCTGTCATGATAATGATGATAGCTAAGACCCATAAGTCACTGTGTACATTGTACAGAGCTGCAGTCATCATTTTCATGACCACAGTACATGAAGCAGTAATATGGAGTCGGCTCTCTCACTGAGCCTACTCTATATGTGGTGGGTGCCAGCTGGAGATAGCACAAATCCTGGTCATTTAACCATTTAGACACCCCAGTAAATGTGCCCGCAGTGTCTAAATGATTTGACAATAGGACCACATTGCAGCCCCTGACGATACCTTCCCTTTCCTCCTCAATACAATTGCAGGGTGCTGTTCAATTGTCATAGCAGTTGGGGGGCAATAATGAAGGCCTCCATGCCTGTCATGATTGTACTCCTATACGAAGACTTTTTTTTCTAACAGTTTTTTTATTTTCTAAGTATGGTTAAACATAACAAAAACTATATAGATTTTGCATCACTGGAATTGTACTGACCCTGGAAATACATATAGCAGGTCAATTATTTTGCTTAATGAACTTGGTTCAAAAAACTCTCCACACAACAAAAAAAAATAAAAAATAATGTGCAATTGTGTTTTTTTCTCCAGTTGCGCCTTATACCGAGCTGAAAAGACGGCAGATAACTGGCGCAGCCCTGTTCACTACATGTTTAAAAGCCCCACATGCCATTATCAGGCGCATTACATAGCGTCCTCGGCACTTTGTAATGCGCCTGATTTCGGGGCGTGCGGGAGGCGTGGCACAATAGATTTATTCGCTATGGCATTTCTAGGCACATTACAGTTGGAACAGTGGTATACCAAAGTGGTATACCTGAGCCAGAAGTGTCGTACTAGTGCTAGAATGCACCTGATTTACAGTATGACTTGCTGTAGTGCGGGTTCATAAATAAGGCCCATTCTAGTCTATTATTATGCGCATGAAATTTGGCGTGTAAACGCCAAATTTCATACATGCCGCCCATGATAATTGCTTGTAGTCTGTAAATATGGAGACACATAACTCTTCAAAAAAGCTGAGGACGCAAAGAGTAAAATTTATTTTTTACCAGGACTATTTGCAAAGACTCTTCATTTGTATTTTAGATAAATTGATACAAGAAACAAATGGTTGCAAAAATACAAAAACTCTTTAAAAATAAATAAAATATCCCAAAATGACAATGGAAACATGTAAAGGAAATTACAATTCAAGCCATTAATCCTACCATATATTACATTCTTAATCTTTAATATTCCAAGGGTGAGAGTAGCCACTCATTCACATAGAGGACCATATATATTTGACAGGACAAAGATGTTTTGCCATGTTAGACACTTGTTAATCATGAGAAGACTACTAGAGTATCACGAGTTATTGATGTTAGCCATCCAGTTCTACATGAGCAATTCATATGTGATGAAGAGTATAAAGTGTATATGCATTAAAGGGGTTGTCTCACTACATTGATTCATCTTACCTCAGTTCGGTTTTCTTGATTTCACTTTGAGTTCAGGGGCGTGTTTACTGGCTTCCACTAGGCTGCAGTAGAAGCCAGGTCTGTAGCTATAGCAATGAGTGTAGGCAGCCTATCTGGAGAGATCAAACAGGTCTGTAGCTATAGCGACCTGAGGAGCTGATGCAGCCCATACAAGAGGGGATATCTCAGAATAGATAGGACACTGTTAATGAACACATATTTCAAAGTGACTTGGTTTTGCAAGATATTTAACATACAAATCAATCCTTATAGTGAGGCAACCCCTTTAACCCTCACCCACATAATAAGAAGGGATGTGACGTTTTCAGCTGACTACACTAGCTATTAAAGAAGAAGAATTAAAGAAGTGTAATTGATCCATTTTATAATCTAAAGCATGCTGGAGGTGTTAATGCTCCTGGCTGGTTGTGAATAAACCTTGTCTTTCTAAAGACTCTGTCTCGAGTGAGTGGTATTCAACAAAACATAAAGAACAGGCATAAGGAACTTGTCATAAGTCCATTCACTAAATAATTTGTGAACTAACTCTGGGACATACAGTAAATCTTTCAAAGAGCATAAACTAAACTAATAAAATTTAGAAGATATAATGCAGTCATGCAGACTATGCATTTCAGTAATAGACTTCTACGTTGTAAAAGGGTTCAATCACCATTTTGTAATTGGTAAAGCTCGTGTACAGAGCTGAAAACCGCATCTCTTGGTATTATGTTTCATTTATTCTTGTATACCTCTTTTACTCTAAGGCTATGTCTACACTGCTTAGGAAAACGATCGTATCTTCAGTGCTTTTCGTTTTTTAAAAGCGCCGAAGATACGATCGTTCCTGTGGCCCCATAGACGGCAATAGGAAAGACGAGTTCCAGTCTCCATAGGTTGTCCTTCCTCTGCTCGTCTTTTGGCAGCGGCGTATTATACAACATGCTGTATAATACGCCGGCGCTTCTCGTTTTCTTGCCGTCTTCCCATACAATACAATTGTATTGGCGACTTAAGGAAAACGAGAAGCGACCGCAGTTTTTGTACAACGCGTGACAAAAACTGCGGCCCTGCATCAGAGAAAAAACGGCCGCTTTTGGGCCGGTTTTTGTCCGATGCAGTGTAGACATAGCCTTATGTGCTTGCTAAATCACAGACCACCTCTGTCTTACACCACTGCCACTTGTGCATGCAAATACTCTATAGGGAACTTATTGGACATAACATCTGTTATAACTGCATCCTACTAATTAAAGAGCTTTGAAATATGACTGGGGATTTTAAGCTAAATCAGTAACTCTGGACCAGCAGGTGGCACACACCAAGAACAGTGGACTCTGGACCAGTGAATGGAACATACTGGGCACAGCGGACTTTAGACCAGCAGATGGCACACACTGGCCACAGCGGACACTAGACAAGCAGGTGGCAAACGCCAGGAACAGCAGTTTTCGCACCAGCAGACGTAATGCACCAGGCACAGCAGACTCTGGATCAGAAGGTAGAACACACCGGGAACAGTGGACTCCGGAGCAGCAAGTAACAGACACAAGGCAGCGTGGATTCTGGACCAACAGGTGCCAGATAACAGGATACCAAGTACTGAGGACTATAGACAAGTAGGAGGGACACCAGGAACACAGAAGACCATACACCAAAAGGACTTAGGACAGGGTACTGGACTGCAGAAGACACATGGACAACAGAAGGCTGCAGACTCAGGATAAGATACAAAGACCAGGAGACCAGGATAGGGTTGTCAGATAGCAGGAGCGATGTGGATACCAGCAGATGGGGAACATGATCATCAAATCCTAAGGCAGAGGCAGAGACGAATCCAGACGGTCAGAGATCAGGAACCGGGCAGGTGACAACTCAGGTTAGTGTCTCAAGAACACAGGAATAAATACAATGCAGAAGGCTTGAGTCTAGTGCAGAAGAAACTACACCACACCAATACTCAATCCCAGACTTGAGGTAGTAGATGGACTTTATAGCTGAGCCTGACATGTAATGAGCTAAAGCTGGAGTGTGTCCAAAGCCTGGATGCTAACTGTCGCCTTGCTGGATGGAAAGACAGGTACTGAAGCAGCAGAGAAACCACCTGGATCAAATAATAATACTAATCTTTATTTATATAGCGGCAACATATTCCGCAGCTCTTTACAATTTAGAGGGTATAAGTACAGACAAGGAAAACAAACGTTACACAGTAAAAAGCTACTTACAGATCAGACACGAGGTATGAGGGGACTACTCTCAAGAATTTACAATTCATTAGGGTGTATGGGTGAGACAAAGGGTGAGAAGTGCTCACTTTACAATGGTCCAGCCATGTTACATAAATATTGGGTAGTGTACACAAAAAGTGGATGAACCTGCCACCCAGACCATACAACTATATACATATAAGTGCCTGTGAATGCCCAAGTCCAGGAAGTGATGAATGAGTATGACAGAAATTGAGGGGGGGGGGGGGGGGCGGCATTAACGATTAGGGATTTTTGTAGGCCTGCCTAAGAAAATGAGTTTTCAGAACGCACTTAAAACTATGTAGGTTGTGAGTGTGTCTGATCATATGGGGTAACATGTTCCAGGGAACCAGTACAGCATGTGCAAAATCTTGGAGCTGGGTATGGGAGGTTCGGATGAGAGAGGCGGTTAATTTCAGATAATCAGCAGAGTGCAGAGAGCGGGTAGGGTGGTAGACAGAGATGAGGGAGGAGATTTAGGGAGGAGCAGCACTGTGAAGAGCTTAATGGGTGAGAGTGATGAGTTTATGTTGTATTCTGTACTGAATGGGCAACCAGTGCAGTTACTGACACAGGGTAGAGGCATCAGTATAGCAGCTGGAGAGAAAGCTGAGCCTGGCTGCTGCATTCAGGATCAGGACAGATTGGAGAGGGGAGAGTTTACAGAAAGGGAGACCAATAAGTAAGTAGTTACAGTAGTCAAGACAAGATAGAATAAGAGCAACAGTAAGTGTCTGGGTTGTTTCCACAGTGAGAAAAGGACGGATTCTGGAGATGTTCTTGAGGTGCAGGTGACAGGATTGGATATATGGGGTGAGGACAGATCAGAATCTAGTATAATCCCCAGACAGCGGGCCTGCTGCTTAGGAGTTATGGTGGTACCACATACTGAGACAGAAATAGGAGATGGAGGTTGCTTAGTAGAAGGTGGGATGACTAGAAGTTCAGTTTTATCGAGGTTTAGTTTGAGATAGAGAGAGGACATGATGTCAGAGACAGCAGACAGACAGTCACTGGTGTTTTGTAGCAAAGCGGGAGTGATGTTATGGGAAGAGGTGTATAGTTGAGTGTCATCAGCGTAGTGGTACTGTAAGCCAAATCTGCTGATGGTTTGTCCAATGGGGGCTGTATAGATTGGGAAGAGGAGAGGATCAAGAACTGAGCCCTGAGGAACCCCAACTGAGAGAGAAAGAGGGGAGGAGGTAGAACCTGAAAATGAGACACTGAATGAGCGGTCAGAGAGGTAAGATGAGAACCAAGAGAGAGCGGTGCCCTGGAGGCCAATGGTGCTGAGCATGCTGAGGAGAAGTTGGTGATCAACAGTGTCAAATGCTGCAGAGAGATCCAGGAGAAGCAACAATGAGTAGTTGCCCTGAGATTTTGTGGTCAGGAGATCATTTGAAACTTTTGCTAAAGCAGTTTCTGTGGAGTGTAAAGTGCGCAAACCCGATTGCAAAGGGTCAAGAAGAGAGTTTGCAGAGAGATAACGGGTTTGGCGAGAGTAGACCAAGCATTCCAGGAGTTTAGAGATGAAGGGCAGGTTAGATACTGGTTGGTAGTTGGCAGCGCAGGAGGGGTCCAGAGTGGGCTTTTTTTTAGCAAATGGGTCATAGCAGCGTGTTTAAAGGTGGATGGGATGATCCCAGTGGAGAGAGAGAGGTTGAAGATTGTAGTAAGATAGGAGAGAATAGCTGGGGAAATAGACTGGACAGGGAAGGGGGTCATTAGAGCAGGTTGTGGGACGAGCAGACAAGAGAAGCCTGGACACTTCTTCTTCTGTCGTCAGGTCAAGAGCTGAGAGGAGACTAGAGGACATGGGGGGAGGGACAGGATGGGTATTATTTGGGAATTGCGATGCAATTTTTTGCTGGATACTGTCTATTCTGTCTTTGAAGTGAGTGGCCAGGTCTTCAGCACAAAGGTCAGCGACCGGGTGGTTATGTAATGTTGAGATGAGGGAGGTGAAATATTTTTGTTCGGCGCAGTGAAGAGTGGTGTGGTAAGTTCTGAGCATGAATTTATAGTGCAGAAAGTCCACATGTAGCTTTGACTTTCTTCACAGACGTTCAGCACACCTGGAACGTCTGACTCTGGTGGTGCGGTGTGTGAGTGGTGCCAACATGTCCAGGGTGGTTGAGAGAGTTACATTGTAACATTTGACAGCCAGTTCAGGACAGGAGAGGCCGGAGATTGGGGGCAGGGAGGACTGTATGGTGTCTGTGAGTTCCTGAGCATTAATAGAGTGGAGATTTCTGAACTTGTGATATGCAGGTGTGTCCAGAGAGGGCTGAGAATTAGTGATAGTGAAGGAGATAAGGTTGTGGTCAGAGAGCGCATAAGGAGAATTAGTGAGGTTAAAGGTTGAGTAGAGACGACAGAAAACCAGACCAAGAGAGTTAAAATCCTTGTGAGTGGGAGAGTCTGTAAACTATGAGAGGTCAAGGGAAGATGTTAGTGAAAGAAACTGTGAGGCAGAAGGAGACATAGGGTTGTTAATGGGGATGTTGAAATCACCCATGATGAGAGTGAGCATTTCACTGGAGAGGAAGTGAGGAAGCCAGGCACCAAAATGATCAAGAAATTGGTGGGGTGAGCCGGGAGGTCTGTATACAACTGCCACTTTAAGAGAAAATGGCCGAAAGAGTCTGAGTGTGTGAACCCCAAAGGAGGGGAAAGTTAGGGAGGGTGCAGGAGGAATGACCTGATAAGTGCAGTGGGGAGAGAGAAGAAAGCAAACTCCTCCACCCTGCCTGTTCTCCGGTCTGGGGGTGTGGGTGAAGTGTAGGCTGCCATAGGTGAGAGCAGCAAGAGAAGCGGTGTCAGATTGCTGGAGCCAAGTTTCTGTGACAGCTAGGAGACTGAGGGAGTTAGAAAGGAACAGATCATGAACAGCAGTGAGTTTATTACAGACGGATCGGGGGTTCCACAGAGCACATTTAAATGGGACAGGAAAAGAAGTACAACAAATATTATGATCAAAAGGCAAAGTGCAGATTAACGGGAGGCAAGAAACCTTGCAGATCATGGCACATAGCCAACTTCAGGCGCCTATATCCTACTCTGGGTGTGGGGAGTTCTACAGAAGTGACTGACATTTCAGCTCTGCTATTCCTATCTGAACCTGTTTGAGGCACATTGATGAAGGGTTTTAACAGCACATGGCTATAGAGCTTTAAAGAGCTTAAAGTTTGTCAGTAAGAAAGATAAAAAAGCTTCTGTGCTACTGATAACACAGCAGGGAGTGACCTCACCATCCTGGCCACTGCTAGAGCAGAGAGAGGTGGTCCGTAACCTAGAGAAACTTGTGTACACAAACAGGAGATAAGAACTGCGCAAATTCTGAAATGAGGCAAAATCAGAACAGCAATGTAATAATAATCTTTAATTTCCTTTGCCTTAATGTGTAAAGCTAATCAATATGGTGAGAATACCTTTTTAACATAACTCTAGGACACTAGTTACAATAGCCTATTCACATATTTAATTTCCCAGGGAGCATTGTGTAACCTATAAGACTCCCTACATTTTTATGATGCTCTCCTTAAAGAAAAATTTTGTCCCCCCCAAGAACTCAGCCTTTCTTGCTATTCATTGGTAAATAGGTACCATAGCTCTATAGCAGCAAAATGACTTGCTTTTATGGTTTGTAAACCAATGATATACTGTAAAATAGTCATATTTATTAAACTTTTTGCTATCTAGCTCTTTTCTTTCAGGATTGTTACTTAGAATTTTTAAGCTATTTAGTATTACAAAAGTGAATGTCTAAAGGTTACTGCAGGTTAAAATACAGTATTCACATTGGAATCAGAAGTTCAGCATTTTAAATAGTTATTCCAGTGATCTATATCTACAACTGTACACAGTAAAATGTTACAATGGATTACCATGAAATTAGCACTTATTGTTCTTTGCTCACTCAAATTGTAAAATCAGCAGTGCGCAGATCAATGTATCAGGGCATATATGTGTGTGTATCCCTTGCCACTGATACAAAATCTTTTTATTGATGAACTTGTTTTTGCCCCTTTGTAACATTAGTGTGAACCTTTGATCACTTAAGCTTATGGTAATTTGCCATCTCCACAGGATGCCATGTTCATCAATGAGACTAAATAATGCGTCCTTTACGACACTGCAGGAAATCAAACACAAAAAATAGATATGAGCAGTGCTGACATTTAGAATTCCCCAGTTGCCTATCTGATCAGTCAACCTCACATCCATCTGGCTTCTGAAATTTTGTATTACACTCCCTGCATACTAATTACAATTCTGATGCTTGTACTGTTGTAGTGTGCATTGATTTCATAGCTTTAATGATGGAAATGGGCAGAATCTCAACAGACACGTCCCAAAATGCACCTTTCACCAGCCAAACTGTAAATCATACTGACTAGTTTCTCTTGCAAACCGAGATATTCAAAAATGCATTGCTCGTTTCTCATTGTCAGACTGTAATATAGAGACATATATTACTGAAGCAAACATTTTTGATTTAATATCCATGCAACATATAGAAAATGATCACTTCTGTGATGGGAGAATAGTTGTAAATATCCCATTTGCAGCAGGTTAGTTGGTAAAATATTTATAGCGGTATACTTTATGGCTGCACAGGGATGCATTTCTAATGTTAATAATTTTGACTTTGCTTTCAGCATAATTATTTTCTCCAAGGTATTAGCGTCATATTTGCTCTGAGTGATAGGTGATAAAAATGTGCATTATTCATAAGTCATTGAAAAGTACAGATTTTTATCTGACTAGATTCACTGAACATTAATTAATTTTTTTCTCAGTTTTACAGCATAAATATTTGCTGCTTCATACAATTCAATTTCAATGGTCTCAATGGGACACTAGCATAAATGGATGCACATTTGCTTGTATTCCGTTGCCTGCACCATGTAGTTCTACTCGCTTTATAAGAAACAAATTCATAGAGCATGTGCAAATGGAAGACTATATAACATAATAATGCAGTCCTCAAGCTCACAAATAACTACTTTGACTCTTTCATTGTATTCAGGGCTAGTACTGGGTTCACGGGGGCCACAGGGTTGCAGGATCAGAGAATGGCCCCTGTTTATCCTGCCCTTTCAAAAACTACTCCCATTAGTTAATAATCTCAGACTCTTATAATTGTCACAAGGGTAGGGGGATCACCCTACAAACATTTTTGTCTATAATTATAATGGGAATGTACAGATGTACCTGTGTATGAAAAAGAGATCTTTTCCAGCACAGTTCTACACAAATGTAACAGATAAAAGTCAAAAATGTATTGAAGTACTTACATAAAAACAGAGCATATCATGCAGTGAAAGAGGTGGCAAATGAGAAGGACACACTGAACAAATAGCTGTTTGTTCAGTGTATCCTTCTCACCTTCCGCTTCTTCCACTGCATGATATGCTCTGTTTTTATGTAAGTACTTCAATACATTTTTGACTTTTATCTGCTACATTTGTGTGGAACTGTGCTGGAAAAGAACCCTTTTTCATACACTTGTTGTGTACTGCTGGTCCATGGAACAGGTTTCTGAGCACAGTTATCTTTGGAAAGTGGAGCTGACAATTCAAATAATTTACCGATATACCTGTGAATATAGTGATGTTGACTAAGCACCTGGAATTAGGTGCAGGTGTGTTTTAAGCACAATCAGAGTGGACAAGAAGGAAGTGGCTGATTAGTGATGGTTAGTTAAGTAGTTATGTAGTTTTTCTAGCTCTTGTTCCAGCATATGGAGTCTCCTTCTCACTTTCTGGCAGTGCAGTGGGGCAGGCAAATGCATACCATCAGTCAGAATTGCTCGCTGAAAGACAGAAGGAAAATAACAGAAAGGAATGACAAAGAGAAGAGCAGAAAGGAAAAGGGGGTAGAGCAGCCAGAGGTACAGAGAGAGAAAGAGAGAGAAAGAGAAAAGAAGTGACAAGTTGGGACAAGTGCTTCAGTTCTCGTGGTGGTAGGGCTACAGTGAAGCTTGGGCTATGATGGCTTGGGAACGTACACAGCACCCAGTGAGACTGTAGAGCAACTGGAGGTGAAGGTTCAGATGCATATGAGAGTTAAACAATATCCTTCTCCTGGAAGAGAGCGAGTGTCCCAGTAAGAGAGGCACCAGGTCCATATAAGTTGGGAAGTGTCCTTCTCCTGAAGAATTTTTGTAAAGGCTGTGAAACAAAGAGTTAACAAACCGTTACCTAATGTAGCCACACATCTTCCAGCAATTCCACACTGGTAAGCCAATCAACACCAGCATCCACACATATCCGGTATCCAGGTGAACCTACCTGCTTGATGCCTGGCATCTGCGTACCACAACTAACACAGGAATAAGATGGTCTTTTACATAAGGAAAAAGTTCATTAAGATATATAAATATTATATTGATAATCTAAAAGTTTATTTGTTACTAATTAAAAAGTTTGAACTGTAATACTAAAGCTCGGTTCACAGCTAGCGTTTTTTTTACTCTGTCCCGTTTTTTGAGGGTTAACAACTTCTCTGTGCTTCCAGTCCCACTGAACTCTCACTCCCATATCATTTCCATTCTGATCAGAAATACTGTTGGCGTGTGTATGTCATTACATGAAAAGTGCTGTGGGACAGGATTCATCACAAAGATATATTAAAGGAGTTGTCTCCCTACAGAGTTTCAAAGGATGCATGAATGAAATACTCTGCTTCATCCTGGTTCAGACTGACTAATTTGTATACAGCTTGTGCTTGTACAGCTCTGTGCTGTGCTTTCAGTTGCTAATTAGATCAGATTAGCTTCTCAAACTACTAACAGGACTTCTTATCTGATCCCTCAAACAAAAGCCCTAATTACAGTTCTGTTTATTTTACATAAATCAAGCTTTTTACTGCTCAGCAGCATGGACACTTGTGTGATGACTTCACTCACTGCTATCTCATAGAACAAACAGCAGGGGGAGAATTGTTTACAGGTCAGTTACTGAGGGAACTGAAATAGCCAGGGAGGTCATAAATTCACTTGTATCTCCTTAGGGAAAACAGAGGAACAAAGCAATATATTTGGAAAATGTCTTTATTTTGTGTTCCCTACAATTTGAAAGCTATTCTTTGTAGTGAGACAACCCCTTTAAGCCTTACAAGACAAGAATAGTTATTGTTAATTTTTTTTGCTACTTAAATTTGTGCCATTCACCGTACAGTAAAATACTATCATAAATATTCTCTGGGTGAATATGATCACAGCAATGCTGAATTTATTAAGTTTATAAATGTCATTACTTTTGCAAAACAAAATGTTTTTTTTAAAAATATTGTGTCTCCCCATTTAAAACCCAATAATATTTTTAATTTCATCAATCAAGCTCACAGGAGCTTACTTTTTGCAGGGAAGGCTTATAATTTTCATTGGTATCATTTTGGGGTTTATGTGACCTTTTGATCGCTTACTATTCCATATTTTGGGAAGCAGATAAATAGAAAACTGCAATTTTGTCACTTTTTAAGTTTTTTTTTAAGCTGCTTAGGTTTATAGTTTGCAGTATTACTGGATGAGGAGATATCAAATATGTATAGGGTTTTGTTTTTTTCAATATGTAAATTAATGTAAGAGAAATGGGAAATAGTTTTTACATTTTTTTGTAATTATTATTTTTATTAACATTTTAACACTATTTTTAGTCCTACTAGAGGAATTTAATATATGCTCATATAATACCTTGCACTACTTATGTAGTGCATAGTATTATGCCTGTCTGTGAACTGACACATATCCTATGATGCATTGCCTTTAATAGGGTGTAATAAGCTTGGGGGTCTTCATTAGGTCCTTTGCTGCCATGGAAAGCCATCGGCACCCTCGTCACAGAGGTGCCAATAAGCTGACATAGGAAGACAGCACACTCCCATTAAAACCATCCAGATGCCATGGTCACTCTTGACAGCGACATCTAAGGTTAAATGTCCAAAGGAGGTTTCAGAGGTTTCTCATCAATCAGCCAAGTCTCTGCTTTATTCTGAACAACAATGTGTTCTGATCATGCCATAAAAAGGCCTATTGGTGGTCACTAAGGGGTTAACATACAGCTTCCTACTGATTAGCTATAATGGAGCCAGATTTACATGACCACGAAGCATCTAGGCAAGTATCAAACAGCATCCCTGGTGGTGAAGGGTGGTGAAATGTTTCATGTCTGTATACATAGTATTCTGAGGAAATGTCAAAACTCATGGTGGTTTAGGGCACTATGTGGGTTAACATAAGAATCTTTGATGATTTAGGGTACTGTTAGGGGTTAATGTACGTTTCCCTGGTGGTCTAAGGCAGTCAAAGGGTTAATTTAAGTATTTTTTGTAGTCTAGGTCAGTATCGGGCTTATTGTCAATGTTAATTCCTGTTGGTCTAGGGCAATGCTGTGGTTAATATCAGTAAATCTGGTGGTCTAGTTGAGTGAGTGGGTTAATGTCAGTATTTCTGATGGTCTATGGCCATGAAAAGGTTAACCCTTTCACTGTATCTGTACAGCTGTACAGTTTTCTCCATGGACAGATGACACAGATTTGTGGTACTAGGGCAAAAACAGGAAAAGTACTAGACCTGGTAGTAACCAGGGCAGGTAGAGTTCTTGCAAAATGGCATTCAGGTGGAAGGTTGGGACAGGAAGCATACAAACACCTTTGTATTGATCAGGAACCAAAATAAACTTATTTTTTAAGCCCAAAGCAGTGGGGGAGGGTCACTTATTAAAGGCAGCAGAAAATTTGAGAAAGGCACTTTTGGTTAATGCAGTGGTGCATGCTATGCCATACCCCCTTCGTGTGCAGTCATGTCCTTTTACTGAGGCCATGTCCTTTGTGCTGGACAAGGCACAGGAGTGTCTAGGAACTGTCTAAAATACATAGCAAATGTGGTGTAAAGCATGTACAGCAGTATTTTGGCACAAATTGTGCTAGAATTCTGTGTAGTACCATGATAAATATGTTATCTAGGGCCGTGCACTAGGGCCGTGCACATAAGCACAGTAAGTGTTAATTCTCCAGATTCAAACATTTGGTTAATGTTAATTTGGGAATGGTTTTTACAACAGTATAACCTGTATAGCAAGCAAGTGGATCCACTATGGTGGAACAAAACACTTGTTTATTACCATGTTTATAAGCCTGAATATAAGATATACCTATAAAATGGATGGATGGATGCATAGGTAGGTATATGATTGGATAATTTGTTTTATTAGTATGAAAAAAATCTTGCAGGCTGATAAACATGGTGGGCAAGTTGATCTGATAACATTAATAATACATTTCTAGGTTTACTGTTCCTTTAAGTAGCAGTTAAAGGGTTTCTTCAAAACTATCCTTTTGTTTGTTATTGGGCTCACAACTGTATTACACCAAACCTTGAAATTCATACTTCTTAAAAATTATTTACCTTTCCTGATGTGCAGAAACAGTCAACGAGCCCTGTCCTCCCCTCCCACCTATCCAATGCAAACCACCATGACATTCATTGTTCACATAGCCTCACTGAATGTAACATTACACTCAGTGGGTGTGCTCTGATGCCAGACTCAGCTCAGGAACACTCCCCTGTAGTGGACATGACCTGAGCAGAGAAGGATCTGGCTGCATTCACTCTTTTCATCCTGTAGATTGAAAGTAAATATAAATACTTACATTGCAGTAATTACAGGAGAGGGGCAAATGTTTGTTTATCTGTGAGTCCTGCTGGCAGCAATTAATAATGGCAGTGAGAGCAGATGACAGTGGTTCAGAGCTGTAGGGTTGTGTACTGCTGTCATGAAAATGATGACAGCAGTTCTGTACAGTTTAACAGTGACTTATGAGTCCTAGCTATCATCATTATCATGATAGCAAGTACAGAGCTGGAGGGCCTTACACACTAATGTCAGTACACAGACCCTAGCAGTGATAACTGTGGAGGGAAGCCCTAGATTGCAATGCAGTCTGGGGGTTGTAGGAAAGAGATGCTAGAGACCTACTGACACTCCCACAAGCAGGAAGTTTCACTGCAAAAAGTGGATCTTCTGATGGATGAATAAGGAGGCAAAAGAAAATACACAAATGAAGGTAGTGGAATATCTTTATGTTTCCATATAAATGCTGTTTATAGTGTTCTGTGAAACTCCTGGATAATCCCTTTAATCTTCTTGTGAAGGTAAATTATTCTCCACAATTCTAGGAATAGCATAATCCTGTAAATTAATATGTAAAAACTGAGTATCACAGGTACTGTGCACTAAATAAAACATGTCATACTTTATTTGTAAATGTGTTGCCTTTTGTAATGTGTATTTCACTAATTAAGAAAAAATATGGTAATTTGGGAAGAGACATGAAGGTTTTCATTTTAATGATTGCCTTAGGCAGTGGATTAATCGGGCCCTGTGTGCATGATCATGACAATAAGCTTTGGCATCCAAGGTAAAGATGTCAAATCTCACACTTCTCCCCTAAGATGCCATCAAATAGCCATGGTGTTTATTAGTTGTGATTTACATGGCTGGATCCAGACTGCACACGTGTTTAGGACCCTATTGTTCCTCATCAGTCATCGCCTCAATTCATTTCATTTGATGACAGATGGGTAACGCCGGCTGACAATCTTTTTATCTTTGAAGGACCAGTTATTTTACCCTCTTAATTCAGCAGAAAGCACATTTATAGATAAAACGGTCCCAACTTGCTGCTTTCTAAGATTCGCAGCGTACACTCATTTTCTTTGCAACAACTCCTACAGGAAAAACAAAACAAAATATTCCATCCCTAGCTTATTAATGTATCTCTGTGGAACGATATTCTATACTAGTCTGAAGTGAACAAGCCAGAAGTAGCATTTTTAGACTCCAATGAATAAAGCATTAATTGAAAAAACCTTCATTTTTTTCACACTCTAAAAATACAGCACAAATGAAAAGAAATTGTAAGCTGAGCATATCATGCATGACTACAGAGTGAGAATGACCTTGTGTAACCTCTAGGCATTGTCACAGAAGAAGCGGTGCGAAAAATGCCTATGTCAAATTAAACTCATTAAAGAGATCTGTTATCTACTTCATGCTGCCCCTGCTATGAGCCAAGGGTTCACATGGGCTGCCCCTGTGAACACACTGCTGATTGACAGACTTCTTCCTATGTATAGTAATTGGATTGCAAAGTAAGGTGCGTTTGTAGCCACATGTGAACAAAACCATTCCCACATCTAGCAGTCAATGGTTACCTAAATTTGCCAGTGATATTGCTGTTTTGACAGCCACATGTTTCCTCCACATGAGACTGCTAAAGTGTGTGAGCTCACCAATCACATGAATTAGGGTCATATTTTCCCCCATTTAAATGGAGTGATCAATGAGTAAGACTCCGACGAGCCTAGGCATAGAAAGTCATTTGGTTTCCTGCTATAGAGGATTTGTAGTAAAGAAATTAGAGTGCAAGCTCCATTTACATACACTTAAAGGGAATCTGTCACAAATCTTTTTTTTCCTGATTAAATCCATACCCTGATCCATATTCTTTTCATCTTAGCCATTTTTATTTCCTGATCGGAGATTTCTCAATTCGGCTATCTATATATGACATTCTTGCTTGCACTGCTTTAAAGGAGTTGTCTCCCTACAGAGTTTCATAGGATGCATGAATGAAATACTCTGTCACTTCCAGGTGCAGACTGACTGTAATTTGGCCAACATGCTCGTAGTGTATTCCACTCTGTTTTCAGTTTGGCTAATTAGTTCAGACTTAGCTCAGAAGCTTCTGAAAACTGTTAGCTGAAGGTTTTTATGATCCCTCAACAAAGCACTAATTACAGTGCTGTTACTTTAGAAATTCAAACTTTTTACTGCCCAGCAGACACAGAGGCTTGCGCTACCTGTGTGATGACGTCACTCACTGCTATCTCATAGAACAAACAGCAGGGGCGAGAGATGTTTACAGGTGGTTATGAGGGAACGGAAAAATAGCCAGGGAGGTGATTAATTCACTTGTATTACCTTAAACAAAAGACAGATGAACCAAAAGCAATATATTTTGGAAAAATGTCTTTATTTTGGGTTCCCTACAATTTGAAAGCTATTCTGTGTTGCAAGACAAACCCTTTTAACGCAGTCAGTGTTTACTTTACAGCAGATTCATGACTTAGGAGCCTTAAGACTGATTCTGTCCCACAGACTTCTATAGGAGAGTTTTCTAGTCATGTTGTGTGGACATGGGAAGAAGTGTGTTTACTCATACACCATTGTGTCTCCTTTCCGTTTGACCTTGCTCTTTTATGATAATGAGCAGACACTGAAAATTCCCGCTACGACAGGAAGTGTCTGGGTTATTATTAGGCTAGTCGCAAAATGAAAACTGCAGACTTAGGAAATCAATAATAAAATACTGAAAGTGATATGGAAGAAAATGAAAAAGATAACCAAAAATTCCTAAAAAATGTGTTTAACATAAAAATGGGAGTTAAACAATAAATAATTTTTTGATGACACATTCCCTTTAAAAGGACCAGTAACTGTTTCTGTTCTCTCTGTTTTAATATATAATTGTTTTTCCCATGAAATAACAATTACATTTTTCCTTATTTCCCTAGATTGTGTGGTTCCCCTGTTATTACTACTAGAAATGCATTACCGAATCTGTCAGATGGGTGTTACCAGTTGGGGTTTTGTTCATGCACAATCTGACATTGTCCAATCAGTGCTGACAGGTCGTGTGTGCAGGGGCACACCCCTTTGATAACTGGAATGGTAACACCCAGCTGACTGATTCAGTAATACATTTTCTAGAAGGAAATAACAGGAGGGAACAGCACAACACAGAGTAATAAGAGAAGATGCTCCAGAGTTGTTATTTCACAGGGAAAACAAGTATTTACTAAAAAAAAGACACGTCAATAAGTCACATTTCCTCTTTAAAGGAATACATCACTTACTTAATATTACATTTTAATACTAGATAATGCATATAAATTGGTAATGACATTGCTTCAAGATGCCTAGTCAAGCCATGTTTTTTTCAGAAGTACAATTAACCTTCCTGCCATTTTGAATTTCACTGTCATGTTCTTACCTAGGTACCCCAAAGTATCATTTATAATACTGTTATCTTTCTATGTTGCAATTGCTATATCTGCACCCCTTATAAATATCCTTCTGCTTGTCAGGTCAACAGATTTCTTTGCTAAAGAGGTTTTTCCATAATTAAGTTTATTATCTACAAGATATGTGTCTAAATTGTGTGTGTTTCAATAATTTTACCCTCACCAATCACATGAACTGGGGTCATGTTTTACCCCATTTGAATGAAGTAATAAATGAGTAAGACTCCAACCAAGGGTAAATTATACCACACTAATCTCCATTAAACTATTAAAGCTGTTTTCTCACCACAATGATTAGCTTTTAATGTTTAGGAAAAGGTAAATTAAGACCAATTCCAAGTACATCGATGTGTTTTGTTCAGAAGATAAAGAAGATTTTATCTCCTCTTAGAGTGCATAAGTTTATATGGTTACCAACCACCTCCCCCTGCTCCCTCAGAGTCCTATATCTAGCAATTGACTGTGTTTACTTAGCTAAATGAGAAGCTTTCACTCTTTAGAGCTCTGTAGACTTGTGTACTACACTTTATAAATCGTCTGCAGTCATGTCAATGTAACAGGAATAGCTTGGAGCAGCAGAGCTGATTTTTCAATCACTGTTCTAGACCCACCCACAGTCTGAACAGGATGTGTGAGTCTAAAGCTGGCTGTGGCTCTGTGAAACTGCATGGTAATAAAAATTGTTTAAAGATGTTTTGCCATGAGGTAAAAACCCATGCGCTGGCCACTAGAATGTATGTAATGGAGGAGGGTGGTGCTTGTGGTTGTCCTCCTCATTCACTTCTATGGTAGCTTTGTAAGATAGCCGAGTGTGTGCAATCGGCTATGTTGGAAGTTCCAATAGAAGTGAATGGAGAGGACGTTTGAAAGCAACGCCATCCTTATTCACATGCATGGCCGTCTCACAGCTAGCTGCAAGCGGCCAGTGCAGCAGTTGTATCTCATGGTAAAACCCCTTTAAGTTTATTTCCATACTTCTAAAATAGTGATCCCACCATACAAAAACTCACTTAAAAGTTTTATAGGAATAAGTCTGCTGTAACTTAGGTGTTTTTTGGGTTTCAGCAATAGGTTGAATTTATATTTATTTACCTGATAACCACAAAGGGTCCACTCTCACTCCATCCAAATTCTATGGGATAGCAAAAAGTAGCCAAGTACAGTGGTTGGACCCCAACAATCAGACCCTTATCATCTAACCAATTTTGATTATAGGAAACCTCCTAAATCCTGCATGTATAAACATAAATAATGAGCACAGATTGTTCTCAATGACAATGACTTAACAAAACATAAACATAATATAGTCCATAATGACTTGCCATTTTTATTCCATTGCCGTATTTAAACGAACCTTTTATTTGCAAGAAGAATATTAAACATAATGGCTTTTTATATTGAAACATAATATTAGAACCAATTTGCAACTTTATGAGCTGATAAACTGAACTAGGCTTGTCCCAATGGTTGGAAAAGTTTTATTATTTTGTTTTGAATTTAGGTTTTATTGTGTCTAAAAGTTTGGGTGAACTGCTTGGCATAGAAATTAACTTGCTTTGCTTAAAGGGGCATTCTAGGTTCAGGAAATTAATATTTTTCTTTATATAAATCCATTCCTCATACTTTGCAAGATCCATGCTTGCTGTCATTCAGTAGGAACCTGCATTGTTGGAACATAGAAATGTGTCTTAGCTATGTGGTGCCCTTACCTCTGTAGAATGTCTGAATAAGCAATGATAATTGTTATTGGTACGTCCAGTAATGATAATCATCAGACATAATAGAGATGCATATGTTGCTAAACCTAAGGACTTGGCACACATTTCCCTTGGTTAGAACTGATTGTAGGATATGATCACATCACTTTAAGGGATTTTCCTTGACTTAAAAATTTATGGCTTGTTCTTAGAATAGACCATCCATATTTGATGACTAGGGAATCACCATGGCCCATTCACGTTTCTGATAGGGGAGGTTCCACAAGGGTTGGATCAATACTAATCAAATCTTGAAGTCCCAGCCTAAGGGAAATAATTTCACCAGTGGTCAGAGTAGGAATAAATATAGCATTGTTATATTTATATCTCCTAGGGATCTAGATGTTACAAAGAAATCAGTAAAAATACAATACAGTTAGGAAATGGATTAATTGATCTACTGTAGCAATCATCCTATCAATCAACACTAATGTAGAGGAAAATTAGCAATACATTATAAAATATAGCAATTAGTAAAAAACAAATAGAAGAAGTCAACAACAATTTGTGTCCTAATTAGCTCTTTAATTGGGAGATAAGTCTTCTTAAAGGGGTATTCCAATTTCAGACAATTATGGCAAATCCATAGGATATCTACGGGATGTGTCATTAATGTCTGATAGACCCGTACCTATTTCTTGAATGGGGCTATCTCAAGGCTGTCCCACCTGGATTTAGTGGACAAAGGTGGCCAAGATAATGGAAACTGCTAAGCTGGCTATTCTACACTATTTCCATAACACCCATGGATTTGAGAAGGTGTTATGGGAGCAGCATTATATCATAAATATTGCTCTTTCCATAATTCAGGAGTTATAGAAACAGCTAAGTTTGCAGTAATATGCTCTTTCTGAAACTTCCATTCCCTCCCATGGGAATTATGGAAACAATACAGAATAGCCCTCTAGGCTGCTCCTGTAATCCTGGCCACCTATGCCTGATGTATTCTGATGGGTCGCTTCTGATCTGTGACCCCATAGTATAGAAGCCATGAAAGAACTTGAGGTAGGAGTTTGCTTTGTATCCAACTGCTGCAGGTTCAAGCTCTGACAGCTTCAACAATTTAGTAAATGCACTCCCAGCACACTTATTTACTGCTATCTAAATCTTAGAAGTCCTATTAGATATTTACTGGACTTAACTAATGTACATATCCTGACTTACAAGAATGCAACCTGTTCTTACCCTTAAATTCCAACAAAAGTGTAGGATACAAATCTAATTTCTTACTGATTCATTGCTTAGTGTTGTACAAATGAATGAGAGAGATTGAAGCTGACCACATAGACAAAAAGTGTGTTCTATACTTGCATACAAAATCTGCATAGAGAGACTAGGAGGCAGAACTATCTCTACAGAGATAATATGCAAGGAAAGTCAGGGAAGAGTACTATATGTAATTATATAATTTATAAGGACAGAGGGCAAGGCAGCATTATCTTTTCATACATACTTTAGGCCTTGTTCACATTTGTGTCTGGGTCATTTTTTTTTTTGTTCAACTGAAATTTTGTTAGATTTTATACATGACAAAAGTATACTCAACATAAGTAAGAAAAGTATTATTTGGATCACAAAAAAAGAGATAATCAAGCATGTCATTTTCAAACATTGAGAGGGAACAATGCAATATAGCAAGATAATGCAGATTGTTTAGAAATAACACTACATAAAAACAAATATCATGTCAATACTGTCTCATGTATTGTTCATACAAACCGTTCAAGCTCCAGTATACAGTAATTGACAAAACCAGACAAGGGAAACAAGGAAGATACAAGGAGGATGGAAAGAAGAAACGCCAATCGTACCTCAGTCTAACCCAGTGGAAGAATGCCAGAGAAACTACAGATTATATATAATCTCAAAGTCGAAAAATGCTCACCACACCTTCAAGGCTAATGAGGTCCGCACCCTCCTTCTCATATACGGTGTCCAGGGAATGAGCAACTGGTGGTAGAAGCTCCAGACAAGTCATGTAAGTAGATTGAAAGATTCCAGCACTTGTATATGGAGAGATCCTGCCAGGGGCGTAACTACCGGGGTAGCAGTTGCTATGGGGCCCCTGCGCTTAGGGGGGCCCCGGGGCAGCTGCTACTGCGTCCGCTGCCCCGGTAATGCCGCTCCTGGGCCCGCCGGCAGTAAACTTAACAGTTCACTGCGGCGGGCGGGGAGCTGCGGGGCCCGGCGCATACTCCCTCTGAACGCCCGAGCCCCCCCCGGCCCGAGCGTTCAGAGGCAGCACTGCCCGGAGGTAGCAGAACAGAGCGCCGATCGCTCCGCTCTGCTACTTCCCCCTGCCGGCGCTCTGTGGTCACGTGGGCGCGCGCGGTGACGTCACATCACCGCGCCGCCCGTGCTGAGAGCAGAGGCTGCAGAGAGAGCAGCAGAGCGGAGCGAGCGGCGCATCAGGGGAGCGTGGACCGAGGTGAGTAAGTGATTTCTAATTTTACCTACCCCATATGCCTGCCTATACACCCATATGCCTGCCTATACCCCCCATATGCCTGCTTATACAGCCCACATATGCCTACCTATACCCCCCATATGCCTACCTATACCCCCATATGCCTGCCTATACATCCCCATATGCCTGCCTATACATCCCCATATGCCTGCCTATACATCCCCATATGCCTGCCTATACCCCCATATGCCTGCCTATACCCCCCATATGCCTGCCTATACCCCCCATATGCCTGCCTATACAGCCCCCATATGCCTGCCTATACAGCCCCCATATGCCTGCCTATACAGCCCCCATATGCCTGCCTATACAGCCCCCATATGCCTGCCTGTACACCCCTATATGCCTGCCGTATACCCCCACATGCCTGCCGTATACCCCCACAAGCCTGCCTGTATACCCCCACAAGCCTGCCTGTATACCCCCACAAGCCTGCCTGTCTACTTATATGGGGCCCCTTTAGCTACCTAAACCCTACCTATATGGCCCCTATAGCCCACCTAACCCCTGTCTACCTGTATGGCTCCCTATAGCTACCTAAACCCTGCCTGCCTATATGGGCACTCTATTGGCTACCTAAACCTTGCCTATTTGGGGCCCCATATATCCTATCTAAACCCTGCCTGCCTAAATGGACCCCATATAGCCAGGGGGCAGGTGCTGGAAAAGTCAGGATTCTAAGATATTTGTGTCTAAATCTGCAGGGACAAGTGGTCGGGAGATGTCATCATGATGGTGGACTGGACCGGATGCAGAACAAAAGAGAAAGTCAACGACTGGTCAGAGAAACGTCACCTGTGAGTCACAAGATGTAACTGCACTGTAATCACTTATATGTCTGCACAGGCTGTGTACACTGCTATCTAACACTATATGGTTACTGTATGGAGGTAATATACAGTCTGCAGAGCCTGTGTACACTGGTGTCTACCACTATATGGTCACTGTATGGTGGTTATACTCAGTCTGCAGAGCCTGTGTACACTGGTGTCTACCACTATATGGTCACTGTATGGAGGTAATATACAGTCTGCAGAGCCTGTGTACACTGGTATATACCACTATATGGTCACTATATTATTATATATTATTATTATTAGACAGTATTGGTCTTTGTAGACTGATCAGTAATAGTATAGGGGTATTATTCAGTCAGTATGTGTTGGTAATTTGTGGTCATGTTCTGGCGGTATAATCAGGTCCTTATGTAATAGCGTTATTGGTAATGCTGGTCTTAGTATAGTGGGATTTGTTCGTAGCAGTATGATGGTGATATGTATGGTGAGGTATTTGCCCCTTGTATTATCTACATTATCTAACAGCATGTCCTGGTACATGGTCGTGGTCAGGGAGGTGGGCGAGGGGGCGGGGGGGCCCATCCAAAAGTTTGCTTTGGGGCCCTGGCTTCTCTAGTTACGCCCCTGGATCCTGCGTAATGTAAATTAAAACGCACCTTTTATTGGAGATTATTTAAAAAACGTAGTTTAAAAACAACTACATTGTTCACATGTTTCAAGTCTGTATGCTTTGGCTCTTAGTCATCTCTCAATCTACTTGCAAAACTACAGATTATGCATTATGCAAAATGTATCCCACAGACACCATGTGCTATCAAAAGCATCCAAGTTATTGTTTAAAAGTGCCATCAAATACTCAAGGTTTCTTACTTCCTTGATTTGCATACACAAATCTATCCTTGTCTGGATGGAGGCAATCAAATACTTGGATGCTGTAAGAATGTACAATAATAATCTCCGTCCACCCGAACAGTCTATATGGAACATTCAAATGTTCGTCAAGGGGTCTAAGGGTATTGTTAATTGAAATATGTCCAAGACCAGCGATTGAGGCATCATTCAATATTCTGCTATAAGGCGACAATCCCAAAAGAGATGTCGCAGACCAGCTCCGCAATCACCACATGGCTAGTGGAGGTCTGGAATGTTACTATTTAATGTATGTAAAAGAGAGGGGGTTTAATATCAATATATCAGAATCTTGTATTGATTCTCCCTATAAGAAATGGATAAGAACGAGCGAGAGACCTGTTTCCATATATCCTGCCAGCTTTGAGATGATAGAGGAACACCGAGGTAAGTCTCCCACTTAGTCATATAAGCATGTATAGGTGAAGTATCTGGAGGCGAGGCAATCAATAGTTGTTAGATAGCCAATATCAGGCCTTTAGTGGTGACCCCTGATCTATCTATTTTCTCTATAACTGTCAATTCTGATAGTATTTCCATACCTAGGACTGTTCTAAGAAAGTGGGAAAGTTGTAAATAGGAGTAATAACAACTATTTTCCATGCTGAATCTCAGAAAATGCTGAAAGCTTTCTGGACCAATGTCTGCAAACTGAAATTATCTGGCTTCAAAACAGGGTTTCATTCTCTAATCACTCAGTCTATCTGGGAACAGGGGATGAAATAAAAAAGAAGTCATTGGTGATGCTAATGAGCAGAGCCCACATTTCTGATAGCACCTTCTCCATATACTTCTCATGAGGGTCATAGTATTTAACAAGGACACATGAAAGGTCACTTGGGAAGCTGCCCATGGAAGAGAGTTGGGATGAACTTGGGCGACCCATAGCTTTTCAATTTCCATTCACTTGGAGAATGCAAACACAGATGACCAGGCTGGAATGCACCAACATTGTGCTGTCCAATAATACTTAACTATATCTGGCACTGCCAGTCCACCTTCAGGTTTTTTGGATAATAGGACACTCTTAGGAAGTTTGTGTCTTGTGTCCCCAGATAAAATGTATCAGATAAGCCTGCAAAGATCTAGCAGCAAAGATCCTGAAATACCAATGGTCTTCAAAGTTTCAAACATAGATGACCAATTAAGACAATCAAATGTCTTTTCAGCATCTAAGTTTAACATTAGGACCCCTTACCAGTCTTATTCACTATATCAATCAGATCGATCGTTCATCTGGTGTTGTCAATACCCTGTCTACAAGGAATACATCCCACTTGATCCTTGTGCATTAAATGAGATTGAAAGCCTATTGACCAGTATTTTGGTAACTAGTTTTACATCAGTGTTTAGTAAGGCTATAGGCCGATAGAACAATCCAAGGGATCATGTTCAGGTTTAGGGATCAGCATAATATAGGAGTGAAGCATAGAGATTGGGGTCCCCACTGGAAAGCATTAAATAAATCTACAAGGTGAATGATCAGTTGGGGAGCAAACATTTGGTATCAAAACCATACTTCCCAGGAGATTTACCAGAATGGAGGCCATTAAGAGTGTCCTTTACCTCTTCTTATGAAATTCAAGGATTTAAGGAAGCCAGTGCTTCTATGCTAAGGGGAGGCAGATTACAGGAAGAGAGGAAGTCTGACAATAAGCATTGTCTATTATTTGGGTTGTCTGGCACCTAGTCTGGGTCATATATAGGTACTCCTGAGGGATCACTTAAAGAATATGGGATTTCTATTATAGCTTTATTTGCTTTATCATAACATTTTTGCCTAGAGAACAGTAGTAATTTCTAAGTCCTAGCAAAGGCTAAGCTTCTCAGTTTATTTGTTTTCGTAAGAATCTGCCTTATGTTAGCTCTAGTAGGGGCCAAAACTAGCTCAGATTCCAATGCTTGAAGTTGTGATGTCAAGGTCTCTTTAGGATAATTTAAGCCGCTTTTAATGTGCATTCCAATGGCAGTGCAATGTCCCCTAAAGACGGCCTTATATGCTTCCCAGTGAATAGATGGAGAAGAGAGCGATCTGCCATTAGCCTAAAAAAAATCTTAATTTTTCCCTATGAACAGGTTTTTGAAGGAAGCCTTTATTAAGTCGCCAATGAAAAATTTTCATTGGGGAAATTTTTTTTCAAGGGTCGACATGACTGGGACATGATCTGACTAGGTAATGTGTTCTACATCAGCATGTTCCATCAATCTCAAAGACATTATATTAGCTAAAAAGTCATCTATGCATGAATGAGATTGATGGGTGGGGGCGGGGAGTGAGAAACAAATAAAATACCATTTCAGTGGGATGAACTATCCTCCAAAGATCATAGAAAGCAAATTTATGTATACGCTTATGGAAATTTCTGGATAAGGAATGCTGATTTTGAGGATTTCCCATTTTCTCTCTTAGCTCGCCACGAGGATCACACTCACATCATTCGCATGCCTGAAGATATCCCTTCATTCCTTAGGGATCTCCAAATTCAGGATGTGACTCTCCCAGCCTGGCCCTCCATATCTTCTGCACCACCGAATGCCCCTAAATCCCGAGCTTCAGTCTCTGATACTAACCCTGACACCCGAACTCCCCCCAAGAAAACTGAGCTCGAGAGGATCGCGTAGACACAATACCTATTTAGTTTCTATCAGATCTCCTGCACAGGATCCCACCCTCTCTACCTGAGACTATAACCTTGACTGGGTCTCTTGGCTGGTTATATCAAACCGCGTGATTCCTCTGGAGAATTTGAGATCATATCTATCTTGTGGTTTCCATGTTTAAGGATATCTTATAAGTCGTATTTTTCCTTACTTTTTGACAATCTCTCTTTTGTGCACTCCCTTGTTTTGCATTATCATTACTCTGCTTTTGTCGGATTTTTTGGCTATACGATTACCATCAATTCATGATAAGAGCTGGGCCGAACTATGCCAGTCTTCTATGTTCCCCCAGTAGGTCTGGAAGTGGCCCAACGTCGAAGTATGATTTTGGGTCCTTCCTATTTGATAGATTGTTCTTCTAGCTATTTTCGCAGGGAGCATAATTTCTTTCTGCTGTTTCTTCCCCTTGTTTTCCCATTGTGCGGTGTTGTGTCATACCTCTCTGAAGCCCCCCCCCCTCACCCCCTTTTTTCTCTCTCTCTCCCCTCCCTTTTTGGGTCGGTCGGGTCCTGGGGTTGGTGTTTCTCATTTGCTCCTTTTATCGCCTAAATGAGGGACTTTAATGTAGCGTCCTTTAACGCCAAGGGTCTCAATGCACCAACTAAACGCTCCCAAATATTTTACCATTTCCACCGTCAAAAGACACATGTAGTCTGTTTTCAGGAGATCCACTTCAAATCCGACTCTACCCTCCCTCTTCGAAATAGATATTACCCACATTGGCATGTAGCCAACAACCCACACCCCAAGACTAGAGGAGTGGCAATCGCCATCCATAAGTCATTAGCACACCAAGTTATTAATTGTATCATCGATAAATAGGCCAGATATCTGATCCTGACCCTTTCCATTAATGGCCATAAATTTACTTTAGTTAATGTATATTCCCCTATCCAGAACCAGGTGTCCTTTTTGCTGCAGGTCCTGGACGTCTTAGATACACACGCTCAAGGCACTGTCTTATTCTGTGGGGATTTCAATCTCACTCTTGATCTTACCCTTGACAACACCACAGGCCGCTGCTCCTTATCCTATTCCGCGATTAAAAGAGTTAGAAAAGCCTTCATGTGCTTTCAGCTATGTGATTGGTGGCGTATTCAACACCCAGCGAACAGAGATTACAGCTTTTTCTCTTCTCCACATAGCATTTATAGCCGGATAGACTATGTCCTGATCCAACATAGTGCCCTTTCGTGGCTGAGGTCTTTCTCCATTGGTAGTGTGACATGGTCTGATCATGCTCCGGTTTTTGCCGCGTTCCGCCTCCCTGCTTTGCCTGTACGTACCGGGTCCTGAAGTCTGAATGAGGCACTACTCTCGGACTCTGTTTGCCTAGCATATCTAACCCATTCCATCCAACATTTTATTGCAGATCACGAACACGACACCACAGCCCCCACCGTGAAGTGAGAAGCTCTGAAATGCGTTTTAAGAGGAATCTTGATAAAACACGGTAGTCGTCTTAAGAAGGCACGCTCCTCGGCTTTCACTGCCACCCTTCAGAAAGTGACCACCCTCTCCACCGAGGTCTGACAAGACCTGCTTGTAGCTAGGCTAGAATTTCGTCGTCTCCTAGATGCCTCATGGGGTAGAATGTTACAGGTCTATCGTAGTAAGCTATATGAGTACGGAAATGAAGAGTGGCCTATGTTGGCATGTGCGTCAAGGGACCAAAAAGCTCTTTCGTTTATACCTAGCATTAAAACCCCCTCAGACACCACAGTACAGCTGAGATAGCGGAAGTTTTCAATTCTTACTATTCTAAATTAATTCACCTACCACCTCCCCCTCTTTCTCCCTCACAGGCGACACCAAAACCTCTCTCACCCTTTTAAAAACTGCTGGTGGAGGCTCTCCAGGCGCTGGAAGATCCCTTCTCTCCCGACGAATTAGCAGCGATCATTTCAGACCTCCTGGGGGGCGAAAAGTCCTGGCCCTGATGGGTTTACTGCAAAGTTCTTTAAGTGCCTATCATCTACTCTTTGCCCGATACTGCTTTGAGCATTTAATGAAGTCTTGGCATTAGTCCCCTTTCCTCCTGACTCTACTAGGGCTCACATCACAGTTATCCCAAAGGCAGGTAAGGACCCTCAGAACTGTAGCAGTTAGAGATCAATATCCCTACTGAATGTTGACCTGAAAATCTTTGCCAAATTATTGGCGAATCATCTCAACCCTCTTCTACCCATTCTGATACACCTAGATCAAGTGGCTTTCATCCCCAATAGGGAGGCACGTGATAATACCTTGAAGACTTTGGACCTAATCCAGCATGCACGTGCACAGGGAGTTCCCATGATGATCCTCTCGCTGGATGTTGAAAAAGCTTTTGATAGGATCTCTTGGGACTCCCTCGCCTCTACTTTGCAACATGTTGGGTTGGGCTCACTATTCACAGCAAAAATTATGGCCCTATATAAAAAACCCTCGGCAAGAGTTAGAATTAATGGTTCCCTCTACAGAGATTTTTTGGATTCAAAACGATACTAGGCAGGGATGTCCCCTATCTCCCTTATTATATATATTAATTATGGATCACCTGTTAGAGTTGATCCATTCCAACCCGGACATCAGGGGGGTTAGGGTGGGGGAGCGAGAAATCAAATGCTCAGCCTTTGCTGATGATCTCTTGATCTAGTTACAGGACCCGCTTACCTCGCTCCCTTTCCTGATGTCCAAACTATCCAGTTTCAGTAGATGGTCCAACTACAAGATTAATTATTCTAAATCAGAAGCGCTAAACATTTCACTTGAAGCCAATGTTGTGACTTCCCTGAAAGCGAACTTCCCCTTTTCCTGGCCGTCTAAAAGCATTTCTTACTTAGGAGTCCAAATACCGGTCGACCTCTCTCAGCTATTTGAAACTAACTTCTCTCCTATGCTAACTAAAATCTCTTCTCTACTAAAAGGATGGAATCACAAGGACTTCTCCTGGTTCAGCAGGATGAACAACTTGAAGATGTCCATCCTCCTGAAGTTACTTTATCTGCTGCAGGCCATAGCAATTTCCATCCCAATGTCTTTTTTTGCCAAACTTCAAAAAATGCTTTACTGAATTCATATGGCACTCCCGCTGACCGAGAATTCGGAGGGAGCTCTTGGCCAGACCTAAATCGGCTGGTGGAGTGGGATTGCCTGACTGCAGGCTCTATTACCTAGCGGCAGCATACACCAGGTTTTTGGACATGACCTATAACCCTCGGTCCAAGCTCTGGGTCTACATAGCATAGTAGCCCACAATCTTTAATCTCCCTACCATGGGCTACTGAGTCCAATCTACGGGACTTCAAATCCCTCTCCTTTACTACGTCTCACACTTTGGCAATTGTCAGGAAACCTAGACCCAACGAGATCTTACTAGATTTCAGAGGTACGCTTTTCCCCATTACCAACAACCCCCTGTTTCCGGTGGGCAAATCCGAGTCATCCATGAGTGCACCGGTGCGACCGTTCCGAATACCCCGGAAGCCACACTCCTATAAATGTTTCCCTGCACCAAAGCAGCCTATAAGAGATCCTTGACTTGGCACCTTCTACAGGATGCTAAGACATTCATTCCACGGCCGTAGCAGCAGTCTAGTCTCCCATAGACTGCGGAATGGTTGGAGGAGATTGGCTTCCTCCACTGTATGGAGGAGTTGATAGCCCACACCCCCGAGGACACACAGAGATTCCTGCGTTCGTGGGGACCATGGATTTTGTACCTGTCCTCTCAGGAGTTTAAGGCCCTGGCGTGATAAGAGCGTGGGGGGAAGTGTCGCCCCTTGGCGTTGACGCAGATTTTATTTGTGACCTTCTCCTTAACCCCCAGACTTATACATTGCCTCCCTCTTGTCCCTTTTTTTTTTCTCTCTTTCTCTGTGTGTGCTGTCTTGCCCTCCTCTTGTAGCCAAGTTTGTCCTTTTTGCTTTTGGGGTTCATCAAACTCATTATAGAACATGGGGATTACTATTGAACCCCAGATTGAACATGATACATACTAATGATGTTTTGGCCCCACTTTTCCTTTTATTATCATTGCATTACATGCTCACCGGCTATGGTCGGCTGCTGTCAGTTTCATTGATTTTTGCTATACACACTTTGCAATGTTTATCGTAAATGTTTATGAGAAAATGTTTAATAAAACTTTTAATATGTAAAATAAGGCTACGGAACATTCCTCAGGCATTATTCATATATAACTATATAAGGGAATAAAAAAATATGAGAATAAACACCATAGGATAATTTATAACAGAATAAAGCATTTGCCTAAGATTTGCTATAAATGGGGTATCTAACAGGCTTCTCTTCAAATGTAACTTATGTCTTGTTTGGACGGAGGCAATTTGACCATGCTGTGTCTGACATAGATTTTCAGTTTTATGAATCCCTGCCGCACTGTTTATTACTGTTATGTCAAACATTCATTAATAATGCATATGTCATTCACTTGGTAAATACGATTCAACAACATAATTGCCTAGCTTATGTTTTTTAGAATCTATTTTAGATTTCTAGAATTTATTTTATTTTTTACTTTTGAAAATAGTCCTACTGAAATATGTAATAATACAAGCTGGTAACAAGTTACAGCAATTTACAGCATGAAGTGTATTAACTGGAAAAAACAAACAAAAAAAACGTTAGAATGTCTCTAACAGTCTTTCAGTAATGTGCTATCCATAGGTTGAAAAAACTTAAATTGTGAGATGTTTCCATGGTAACTGAGTCTTGCCAGTCACGGACATAAGTACCAAGAGCGCTGGAAATTCACTAACCACCTCACCTTTTAAGATGGAAATACACGAGATGAACAATGCTGATTAAATGTCTACCTGACCATGTTCTTTATGTCTTCTCCAGGAATAAGTTGCACAAAAGCAAAATGCTACGAGTTGAACTTGTGTTTTCTTCCTTTGTGCTGAGAAAGCAGCCAGTCAGACATATAATCTGTCTAATGAGAGGCAGCTATTTTGTTAGGGTTAGAAGGTCAAAATAGTTCAGTTCAGGTGAATATATAAAGACATTCATTCCGGGAATCAAATATGATCAATTTCTCGCAGCTCACTTGCCCATCAATGTGCACAATGGCCTTTCTTCAATGCCAAAGAGAATCGCAAATTAGAGGTGTGTTGGTCATGTTGTTCCATATCTCAGATACAAACGATGGAGAAAGACTTAAAACAATAAACCTGCAACTCCTAGCAAATAATTCTCCTTATGTCAGACTGATTTTTCTACGGGGACTTGTTATTTTCTGTTTCAGTTCCTTCACTTTTGCTGCAAAGGCAGAGCTGCATATCCAGAACTATGGGTATCAGCAACCACACATCTACCCTTTCATCTATCATTGACTAATTCCCAACTGCTATTCCTATCTTTAGGGACTTACACAATTTAAATTCACAGAAGGCAATTTGTGAGAGTCTACCAAATAAATAAAATATAACTATTAAATTACACTATTTAACATATTTAGGCACATATGACTCTTATTATATAATTTTGATTTTAATTATCTGTATGGGGTAAAACCATTTGAAGATAATTGTTACTGTTATTTATTCAATTTATTCCTATGGAACTAAGGCTTTGTGTTTAGATGGTTGTAGTGATCTGCTGCCATGACCTCTCCTCTACAGTCTCATATCAGTCAGAATTTATTTTAGCTCTTTGCTCTTCTTGTCCCTTTCATTCCATCGTATTATTGATGGCATAGCTGGATTTCAGGAAGGGCAAAGGGGCAATTGTTTAGGGCCCTTTACATCACAGGATTTAATCTCCTACACCATCAAGTGATTCCAGGATAACTGTAGCTTGAACATACAAAAAGTTTAATATGTTACAGAAAAGGAGATTATGTAGCTGTAAATAATTTAAACTTCTAATAGTCCAACCACCTTCCTGGCGTTTTCTAAAGAGGTTTTCTCAGGGAAAGGTAAATGAACGTTATTACCAAATCCATCGCTGTTTTGATGTTGCTTTATTCTGGATAAGATTTTATCCACAGCTAGTACACACAAGTTTCTCTTGGTTACCAACTACCTCTCTTTGTTGTTTCCCTTATCCAATTGCTCCGCAAGCTGTTGTCAGCTTGTTTATCATGTTAATGACAAGTTTAAAACCCTTAGAGCTCTGTAACTTTGTGCACTGCACATTATACACCTCTTGCACTCATATCACTGTAAAAGGAATAGCTAGGGATAGCAGAGCTTGTATGCCAAACACTGCTTTAGACCAACCCACAGCCTGACCAGGAATTGTGAGTCTGAAGCTGGTGGTTGCTCTGTAAAACCGCATGGTGATACAACCCCATTAATGCTAATGCCCCTTTAGATGCAAACTATAATAGTTATTGCCATAGGGTGAGGAGAAGTTTCTATCAGGCACTTTTGGTTCTGCTTATAAAGGAGAAAATACAGGATCAGACTTGTTGAAATAAAATGTTCCCTATCCTTGCTTTCCTTAAGCACACTGATCACACATTTTATGTTGACATCAAAATCATTGTTTGTCGGTAGTACGTCTCCACATGTAAACTACCAACAAACAAGCCATGATTATGGGAGAGAGGGTTTGAATGAACAATCACAAAAATTATAATTTGTTCAAACCCCTCTAAGCAAAATCAAAGGACATTGATAAATTTCCTGTATTGTAGATCAGCAGAAGTAATAGCAATCTGCTCATGTAAAATGTCTCGAACAACAGATTTCAGAGGATAAACTAGGCTCTTTCTACCAACCACTATTCCTAGGCTTACTTCCCCAACCATTATTCAGTCTTAATGCTTGGGTTGGAAGGCATGTGTGCTGAAAATACGGTATGATAAGCCTCTCTTAACCAACTTAATAGTAACTCAGATACCATTGTGCCCTGGAAAAGACCTCTAATATCATGTGTTAGTCCTTTAGATAAAGGGTGTTTTCATGAAGCCACTGTTGCATTGAGGTTGCTCATAGCTAGGTACAAGCCTACTGTGTTACACAATGAGAAGGGCAGTGCTTGCGGCCATCATACATGTCGCCCATAGTGTCTATCATTTCAAAGTTCATTGATGCCCTGATGCTTGACATTGGTCCAAACTTATTCTTCCTTCATCAAACAGTAACAATGTACACAACATAAATCCGAGGCCATCTAGCCTCTAACTAAACTAATATCCTTACTTACCATGGTCTGAGGCCTACTGTCCAGCACCAAAACAATTGCTATGAGCACACATATTCCTCATTGCTGACCACTTCTTACTTCCAACATCGACAGCGCGTAGCTCAGGAAGGAAGTCACATGTCATGAACTGGCTGCGTGAGTATATAAGATGTGTGATCAGCTGTCTGCACACATATCCCTTGTTGATGTCATGGGTGAAAGAGGCAATTTATCAGAGTTGCAAAAAATGATGGTTATTGGCTTTCAGGCCCAGGGTGGCAGTATTTCTGAAACTGTGCAGTTTGTGAACTGTTTGTGTGCTGCTGTGGTGAAAGCATATTGTGAGGGGACAAATGGCGCCATTGGGAGTAAATGATATGGAAACTGCGGAGCACCACGAGCCATTAACGTGAAGGGACAGTTTCAGCTACTAATTTGTGCAAAGGCAGATTGACATGCTATAGTGGAGCAGCTCACCAACAAAATTAACCAGAGAGCTTCCAGACGTGTCTAAAACAACAGTTTAGCAAACTCTACTGCATATTTGGCTTTGATGCAGACAGATATCACTGCACCTCTGCATTGGCAGAAAAGGCTTCAGTTTTTATGGGAGTATTGGAATTGGACCTTCGCTGATTGGCAAAGGGTTGCCTTCTCCAATGAGTCACATTTTCTGCTTCATTGAGTGGATGGATGTTGGTGTGTCAGGCAAGAAACATCAGAAAACTGAGATGCACGGCAGTCAACTTGGCTCCAGACACCTGATGCAACCTACCAGGACCTTTCTGAGTACCTCCCAGCCGCCTAATTGCCATCCTTGCTGCATTTGGTGGTCTCTCTGGATATTAGCTGGTGTTCATAATAATGTGACTCAGCCATGTGTAACTTGTAATTAGTCAGTCTGCCTATTTAAAAGGTAAAAAGTAGTCACTGTGCTGTTTGGTATAATTATGTGTACCACACTGAACATGGACCAAAGGAAGTTAAGGAGAGAGTTGTCTCAGGAGATTAGAAACAAAAGGATATACAAACACATTAAAGTTAAAGTCTATAAGACCATCTCCAAACAGCTTTATGCTCCTGTATTTTTTTTTTTTTCAGTTGGAAATCCTCTTTGCGGAGAAGAAATCCTATTTTATTTTAAAATTAACAAAGCATACATAAAATCTCAATGTAAGGCAGTTACATAAAATCTACACAAAGGGCGGCATATATGAAATTTGGTGTTTAAACGACAAATTTCATGTGCATAATAATAGCCAGGAATGCCCTTGATTTATGACCCCGTTCTACAGCGGGTCATAAATCAGTCGCATTCTAGCGCTAACACGACATTTCTGGCTCAGATATACCACTTTGAAAGTGGTTTTCTTATTCCAGCAGTAATGCGCCTAGAATAGCCGCAGCAAAGCTATAAATCTATAGCTTCGTATGGTTCAGGTGCGCCCGCCTCCCGCATACCCTCCAAAATCAGGCACATTACACAGTGCTGGTTGCACTCTGTAATGCGCCTAATCCTTGTGTACAGGAGGCATTTCAGTAATGCGAACGGGGTTGTGCCTGATGTCAGGCTGAAATTACGCCAGACTTCTGCCATAGCCCCGTTCATACATGTTCCCCAAAATGTTACATTTACATAAAATTACTTAAAAGAAAACCATTGTTCATTCTGCCATTTGCTGGCCATGGTGATGCAATTTTTATGATCCAACAGATAATATAGGTACATTTCACTAAAACATAAACGTAAAACATCATTTTCTGTTAAAACGTCCTGATTAAAACGTCCTGGCCTTCCAGAGTGCGAATTTAACGCAATTCACCATCGTCCATGCCATGATCTTTTGGGTGGGTGTGGGGCATTCCAAAAGTCCATATAAAGCCCCTTCATGAGTAAAGTCCTTTAGGCCTGTCACCTGTAGCAGCAGGTGTGGTGAGCCAGGTGTGGAGAGGGGCAGAGGAGGGGGCTGGAAGCAGAGGTAGCCATGGAGGAAGCCGTCGCTCTATTCACGGCGGCTAACACTCGCATCAACTGCACCTCTCGTGCCTCTCCCGCTCCGGTACCAGTGAAGAAGGGGTCTGCACTTTAAGGTGTTTGTGGTAGTTGTTTCCCAGAAGCACACTCTGATGGTGGTCCCTCCCTTGACTGCCCGTGATAGATGGTGTATGAGGTACCCTCGATGTGAGGTGCAGAATAAGCAGGCAGGAGACAAAGGTTTCAAAATTACCTTAGGCCTCTTTACTTCAACACGGCAAGATGAAATACAGACATGGCAGTGGCCAGCCTTCAAGTTACATTCCAGTTCTTACAGTCACAGCCACTCAGTATACTTAAGGCTGGATGATGTTCCTAAATCCCAATCCCTGGCATAGATACCTCTCTCTTGTTCCACTCCCATGCGGCAAGGAAAGAAAAGTTTGAGGCTGACCTCTGAGCTCAGAGGCAGCGCAGCTTGTGTCAGGATAGAATGATGGATGACTTCACTGACAGCTGCAGATGAAGACACATGGCGCAAGTACATTTTTTTCACATTTAGCCCCACTTAGAATTTTTTGCCGTTCGCCAGTATATTCTATGGTAATATAACACCATTAGAAAGTACATCTTGTTCCCGCAAATTAAAAGCCCTCACACGTCTATGTAGGTGGGAAAATAAAAAAGTTATGGCTTTTAGAAGGCAAGGAGGAAAAAAATTTAGAGCCATATTATTATGACCGTCCATCAGGAAGGGGTTAAAAGCACTTTACTGTTTTTAAGATCATTACGACTCTTACCAACTAATCTAAAAGAATGCACAATGCTTTCTAAAACATGATAATCGCTGGGCATATTAAAATCATAGGGTACAGATTTATTTTAACTCAAACCAACCATATTTACGCATAAAAAAAAAATGTTATATCTTAATAGGTAGGACCATGCATCACTTTTTAAAAGAGCATTAAAACAGTAACAAAATATTTTAATTAAAAGGAACCTGTTAAAATCTAGCACGTCTTCCGCTCCCTTTTTCTTTGTTCAATGCACCACATCCCGTCTTAGCTTCTCCATTTTTGATCCACAAAAGAGGGTGAATCAGGCTTTATTTATCTTTTTCAGGGTATTGGTGGGGAAAAGGAACACCAGACTTAAATCCAATAAAAGTGGTAATATGATTATTTTTAAAATCAATACTTTACCCTCCATTGTTAATTTCCTTAGGTTCCACATGCATTTATTTTTATTGCCACCATGTCCCAGCTGTTAGAACCATCATTAGACTCACTGAAGGAGACACCTAAAATGGTAACAGAATAAGATATCCGATAAAAATGTCTCTTAAAACCACATTCCCGATATTTAAAATTCTGCACTTGTTAAAATTAACTTTAAAACCAGAAATGCAGCAATAAAATTTCACTTGTCTGAGGGCTCTTTGGAGTTCCAGGGCATCCCTACACATGATTGCCACATCATCCATGTACCCCACTGCTTTATCCTCGTTTCCGCCGCCTTCGGGTAGAGGAACTCCGCGGATCAGCTTTTCCCTTCTAATTGCCCATAACAGAGGCTGCAGGGCACAGATAAAAAGCAGTGGGGACAAGGAACACCCCTGCTTCACCCCAGACCGCAAAAAAACCTCTTCCAGTTTAAAACCATTTACTAGAATCTTGCTCGTACAGCCATCATAAATGCCATTAAAGACTTTAAAAATGCCCCTGGTATACCCATCCTCTCTAAAACCTTAAAAAGGTAAAAATGGGGCACCCAATCGAAAGCCTTTTCAAAATCGAGGGAAAGTATGGCGAGGTTACTTCTCCTGCTTTCAGCATCTTCTATAGCGTCTCTTAAGAAGTTTAGGCTGTCCCATATGCTTCTTCCAGCTACTTCACAAACTTGGTCTATGTGGACCACTTTACTGTATGTATTTCTTGCTTTAGGCGGTTGGCACATATCTGTGCCATTATTTTATAGTCGCAGTTTAACAGGGTGATCGGTCTCCAGTTTTTCAGCTCTGTCTTGTATCCTCTTTTTGTATAACAGGGAGACCTCACCCTTCTGCCAGGAGTTTAGGAGAACCTTGGAAGTAAAAACCTTACTAAAAAGGGAAAAAAAATCATCCTTTAAGAGGTTATAAAACTTGACATAAAATTCTATGTTTATACCGTCAGGCCCGGGCACTTTTCCTGTGTTATAACTCTGAATAGACTTTAAAACCTACGGCTCCGTCAGTTTTCTTGGACCTTCTTAAAGAAGTACCTACAGCACTCCTCATTTTCCTCTATATGTTTTATTTTGGCACGGAATATAATTTCTTTATATTTTTTGCTCCAGGCACCTCTTGATCTCCCATTTCACTGACACAATATCACTTTCTACATCTATCCCATTAGTACATGGCTTATACAGGGTCTGCAGGCGGGTATTGAGAGTATCAAAAAAACTTCTCTTTTCTCTCACCTAATCTTTACTCTTTTGCTTAAAAAGATTCCTTATTTTACCTTTCATCTTCTCCCACCAGTACTTATGTCAGCACCTGGTTTCCTTCCTCGCCTGTATTTTTCATAAAAATCTGTAAAATCAGTTCAAATCTGTGGATCATCTAAAAGGGAAACATTTATCTTTCATGATTTCTTACCCCGGCAGCGATTTAGATCACCTTTTACAAAAAAAGATACAAACTTATGATTAGAAAAAACATTGGTTAAAACATCACAACTTATTGGCAGTACCTGCTTAGAGCTGAAGACAAAGTAAATTCTGGAGCTACAGGTGGAGATACTCCAGGTGGTGCCGGCTTCTGCAGAGACATTCTGGTTACACTGCTCATGCACGTCTGTAAATTTGCAATCAGAGACAACATTACTCAGCATCTTAGAGGTTTTATCATGATTCCTACTGGTGGACTGCGTGAACTGGCACTCGCCAGAGTTAAAACCTCCTCCTATTACGAGGAGCTCAGAAGGATTAATAAAGAGGGGAATATTTCTAGCATTTCAGCTCTTTCTTGTTTATTTGGGGAACCATAAAAATGTTAAAACGGCCATTTAAAACCATCAATAAAAGCTTCAACCAATAAAATCCTGCCGAGTAAAATCTCATGGATTAAACCAATAAGAACATTTCCCTTAAAAAGAATGGGGACCGCTGCTGATACAGATCCATTGGAACCCAGACTAGATGCATGGCCCTTGCACCCAATCATCCTCATATTTTTTTATAATTTATATTATGCGTAATGCCACTTTCCTGTAAGAAAAATACAGTAGCCGCGAGACAAGATAAGTAGTTAGGGAGCGCAGCCCTTCTGACCCGTGACTTGGCACTCCTCACATTGAGGGAAACTCCTTTTAGATCTGCCATAGCGTGTACCTAAAAAGGGTTGGAGTATTTAACCTCCAGATTGACCACAGGACTGGCTGCTTCTCTCTCACTTGTAAACCTGTCCTCATTTGATATTACTGTCTTCATGGATTTTGTCAGAGAGAAGCTTTCTTCACTGAGTGATTATCTGTCAGCATGCTTGAGACTGTAGCTTGGAATGCTGGCCTGGGAAATTGGTATTACACCTTCATACATCCAAGACCTCCAGGGCTGACATTTCAGATCCTCTTCTGGGGCATCTGATAGGTCTCCTATGGGTTTCTCCCCCTGACCCTGAATGGTCGCTGCCTTCGGGGGAGGCTGGGCACATAATGGGGTGCCTATCTCCTCAAAGATGGTGTAGCCCTCCCACCTTATCGGGAAGGAGAGGAGGCTTCTGTGAAGGGACAGTCTCCACACCCTCTTTATGAGAGGATGCTTCTGGCTTCACCCGCTTTCCACCTCCATGGATAGGCCTTTCGCTTTCTGCCTCCATTTCCTCTTGGAGACCACCGCTTGAAAACACACCTTCTCGCCCTCTAAGGGCCGATATGTTAGAGGCTACCCTTTAACCTTTGTTACCTTGCTCTTTTGGGCTTTTTTGGGCTTTTTGCTCTTTTTTTGCTCAGCCTTCCTTTAAGCCTGCCTTCTCACCTATGCATTAGCAGCTGCCGGAAGTGAGGTGTCCGTTTCCTCTTCATCACTCTCTTCCTCAGAAGAGAGTTTACTTACATCCAGTTCATCAGGATTCATAGACTGTAACTGCTCTCCTTGAGGACAGGTTGGTCCTGCTGGTTCAGCTGCTTCTCGTGGCTCCTTTAAGGGTTTCTGGGGCTGCTCGTTCCTCCTGTTATGGGGACAATATGAAGCCAAATGGTCATAACCACTACAAATTGTCATGAGCAGCGCCGCAGCCCGTGGTCGTGCTGCGGGCACACTCGTGTCCCCACGATTCCCTTTGTGCCCAGGGCGGGTTACGCCACGGTCTGCGGGTGCACCTGCTCCCTCAGGTGCACTCACTCACCTGATTGTGCTCCTTCTTCTTCGCAGCTGTCTGCCGGCCGGTGCGTGTGTCCCTGCTCATTAGGGTGCACGTGCACCGGCTCTGTCAGATTTAAAGGGCCAGCATGCCACCTCTTCCTTTACTCTGCGATTCCATAGTGCCTGTATCTATGAGAGGAAGCCTTCTGTTATTCCGTGTCACCTATCCTGTGTACCAGTTCCGTTTGCGCTTGTCCTATGACCACGAACTTCCGCTGCCTGCCCTGCTTTTGGCCCGACCCCGACTATGAGTTTGCCTGCTGTTTCGGTACCGCGTTGCGACTTGGCCACCTCCGCAAGCAGGTCACAATCAAGGGTAGTGACCTGGTGGAATCCCGCCGCGGCAAGCCCATCCCGCCTTGAGGCGGGCTCTGGTTAAAATCGGGATCCCACTTAGATTCCGCTGCTGTGGCTGGTACCACCGCTTGCGGTGGTCCACTGGATCCACTATCCAAGCCGTTACACCAATCGTACCGGTCTCTTTTTCATGAGGCTATGTCTTATATTTCCTGCAGACTAGTGGCATTTTATTAAAATAGAGGTCGCCATTCGTCCATTTCGCACCTGTTGTTTTTAAAAGGAGCAGGGAGCATTAAAAATTCTCCTGGTTTTTGAGGGTCTGTATAACAAGAAAAATTTTCAGAGTAAGCCATACCTACTAAATAGATTCTTCTGTATTTTAGATTGCTTAGCAAACATGGCATATTGTCTTATGACATTTGTGTCGTGCCATATCATTTTGTGACCCATATGTTCGTAGCTCAAAACAATCTCTTTGCCATATACAATTTTTTGTGGATTCTATATTATAATTTTATACTTTGTTCCTGTTTTTTTTTTTTGGAAACCTATTACATGTGTTAGTTAAAAAAGATAATCTGAACCACAAATATTTGTAGCAGAGTTTGTGTGAAGTTTATATTTTGTGATAAATTAGTCAAACTTCATGAACATGACATGTCAATACAGATTTCCTGCAAAGCATGTATTACAAACTCGGACACACACAAACTGCTTCCTTTATGTTGGAAAAAAATCATGGGCCCCATGTATAAAACACTTTCGGTCTAAAACTCACTTTGTTGCCCACAGTAACCAATCAGATAGCCCCTCTAATTTTTCCAGAGCACTGTACGAAATGAAAGGGGCACTCTGATTGGTTGCTATGGGCAACAAAGTGAGTTTTAGACCTAGAGAGTTTTCATACATGTGGCCCAATGTATTTTATTGTTTTCTTTTGTAGGCACAAAAATATATACATTTGGGTGACATATATGATTTTTGGCACCCAGGAACAATTTTTTTGCGCGCATTAGTAGCGTAGAATACACCTGAGTCTATGGTCATAGGTTTAGTGCTTTCC
Organism: Phyllomedusa bahiana; assembly: GCA_025379985.1. NCBI lineage: Eukaryota > Metazoa > Chordata > Amphibia > Anura > Hylidae > Phyllomedusa > Phyllomedusa bahiana. The sequence continues at coordinate 7,187 of JAODAL010023293.1, read as the reverse complement.
AGCTACAAAGCAACACTTCTGGCTCAGGTAAATCACTTTTAAAGTGGTCTACCTGTTCCAGCAGTAATGCTCCTGGATTTGCCATACTAAAGATCTAAATGTGCAACTTCATACGGTTGCAGTGCGATACGCCTCCAGCACACCCCCCGTTCTCAGGCGCATTACAAAGTGCCGTGGACTCATTGTAATGCGCCTAATATTGGAGTGCGCCTCATTAAAAATATAGCAAACGGCACCAATTTTTGGGCTGAAAAGACACCAGACTTCTGGCGCAGCCCCGTACATACATGTCGCCCTTTGTGTTTCATACATATACAAGATTCAAGAGCATCATAATAAATAAAAATGAATGGGGACATGTATGAAAACAGTCTAGGTCTAACACTTTCTTTTTTGCCCATAGCAACCAGTCAGAGCTCCCCTGTCATTTTTTCAGAGCACTTTATGCAATGAAAGGGGAGATCTGATTGGTTTCTATTGGCAACAAGGAAAGTCTAGGCAGGCCCTAACCTTTTATAGTAATCATTAAAAATATATCATAAAATCACACACAAGAAGCATTGTAGACATTTTTTATTGTGATTTTATGATTTTTAATGATTACTATAAAAGTAGTGTAGAATGCATCTGTGAACCTGTTCTACGGCAGGTAATAGATTTAGTGCTTTCTAGCTACAAAGCGACACTTCTGGTTCAGGTAAACCACTTTTAAATCAGTCTACGTGTTCCAGCAGTAGTAATGCGCCTGGATTTGCCACTTAAAAGTCATAAATGTGTAGAATCATACGATTGTAGTGCGACATGTCTCCAGCATGCCCCCGATCTCAGGCACATTACAAAATTAAAAATATAGCAAACAGGGCTGCGCCAGTTTTTGGGCTGAAAAGACAGCAGACTTCTGCCGCAGCCCTGTTCATACATTCACCTTTTGTGTTTCATAGATTTACAAATTGTAATCTTTAAAAAGTAGGGGCTTTAACATCATGCAATGGATCTGACGAAGAGATGTGGCATTTTGCAGTGAGTAGGCATTCAGTGGAATATGTCGCCCATAGGGCCCAATTGTTAAAAGGCATTCACTGCATGGTATAAATTATAATACTGTATACTGTTCTATAGCATAGTTTACTATGCAATTCTATATTTTTTGCTGTACACAGTTGTATACCAGTGAACAGAGGCCAGAAGGACACTTTTTTTTACTCATACTTATTTAGTATATATTTAGTCATACTACTGGAGCCCTGTGGAAAACAGCTAAGTGGTTTGGTGAAAGCTTTTACCGGGTGTATATAATAAATAAAACTGTGGTCTGACTACCCCCTTAGGACCCATAATTAAACTTTTTTTTTTTGGTAACATCAGTTTCTTTTGGCTTTGAAATTTTACTTTAAAATGTTCAACTGGAACAGTACAGCCCTACAGGATGCATTATCTTTATTGAGTTAACCCCTGCTTTTTTTCAGGTAAAATCACAGAATTATAGTAAGGTTTATTGTAGCACTTTGCAAAAAGAACAGATTGTTTTCATTCCATAGTTAAAACTTTTTTTCCTTGCTGGAACTATGTTTTAATAACCTCTCAAATTCCATTTAGCAGACAAGTCATTTTTTCAATTTAATACAAACTAATTTTCTGAAGAGCAGGTTTTAATAACAATGATTATCAACATTTGCTGACTTAATGACAAGGGAAATATTACCTGAGCATAGAACTGTCAGCCTCTATAAATAATTGGCAGAAATTCAAGAAGAACATACTGTGCCTGATGAATACATCTATACTATATAAACTACCATATAGGTTTTCGTTTGTTTTCCTGATGCTTTGTGCCAGCTCCTATAGCCCATCTCTGTTTTTAAGAAAGATGGATCCCAAGACACAAATCTTAGGTCCCACATGTAGGGGAAACCTGTTTAGGTTTTAAAACTCCTTTTTTTTCCCATATTTTTTACTATGAGCAAAAGAGTGAGGTTTTAGACCTAAACATTTTTTCATACTTGTGGCCCTTAGGCCGTGTTTTTTACACGGCTTATTCCCGACGGAATTTGTGCGCTCACAAATAAGCCGAGAATAAGGGGCGGGACGGTGGCGGGGCCAGAGCGCGCGGGAGCGCCGCTCCCCGGCCCCATTAGACTGTCATTATCTACGGCGCATACGCGCCGTAAATAATGTTGCATGTCACTTTCTCCCCCGCGGCGGATTCCCCCGAGCGGGGAGTAGCGACGGGAAACCACTGTTCTCTATGAGAGCAGTGGAAAATTTACCGTAATGACTCCGATGGATTGGCGCCGTACTGAAGCGCAAATCCGGCGCGCAGTACGGCGCCAATCCGCGGCGAAATAAGTCGTGTGAACGAGGCCTTAGTGTCTGATTTGGATAAAAAAATCCTTTACCATCTTATTAATTGCTTAGTTTTTGGCCCATATGTGATGTAATGGCTTGCTTGTAGTAGGAGGTTGATACTCTGAAACACACATGGAGTTCAGACTATGCTGATTACTGGTGTCTGAGTAGCCACCCTATAAGCACTGTAGAGGGATTGGGACTTTGCTGCAGACTACTCCCAGGTCAATACCCTAGACACAGTCTTTCACAGCAACAGCTGATGAGGCAAGTGCAGTATTAAAGAGACAAAAAGCAGCACAGTCAGGCAAGCAGAAGGTTGAGCAAGGCGTGGTACTTAAAAGGGCAGGGTGATAGCAGAAAGTCAGAAGAGGTTGCAGACAAATGGCAAGGTCAATGAGAAAGCTGAGGTCAGAAACAGAATCACAGCATACAATATGCACTTTGCTTTACCTAGATATTTCATCAAGATCATAAAAGGTCCGAAAGGAAGTGCTGCCACTGTGGGGGATCATATTAGTGAAGGACCGAAAATACACATGTGCTATGAAGCTGCGTGATACCACATAGAACATTGAATTCTCCAATTGGGCATCTACAGTACAGGAGGCAGAATTTGGAATGTAATTATGTTTTCCTTTCAGGAGCACAATATAGAGATATCTTTACCGTGTGGACTGATAGGAACAATGGAATTTTTACTAAGATACTATCCTATTAAGGTCCTCCGATTTACGTTCTAGTTTCCCAAGCTTCCTTTGGGGTGCCTTGCTCCACAATATGGGGATGTAGCAAGCAGAACTTTGGTACAACTACTTGTACAGATCTCAGGTTTGACCTGCCAAAGAAGGCATCATCTGAAGACTTCACTGACATTTTGCAGTGTTGTATCAATGTGTTCAGAGTTGACCAGAAAGCTGCAGTGCAGATCTGGTCGACTAAAATTAGATCCCTTTCTGGGGTAAAGGCTGAGTTGCCTCTGGTATTATGAGCATAAAGAAAAGCTAATAGCTCCAGGCTTTCTAAACTGTCAAAACAGGAGATGGTATCTCTAATCCAGTGATATAGAGGCCTTAGAGGCCTTAAACGCCTTTCTTACACCTGAGAAAGAGATTAGGAGGTTTTTTATCATTTCTAAAAGAATATGTTCTTTTGGTTCGAGTCTTCAGATGTCTAAGGGACAAATGAATCGTCTTCTTGAGATGCAGTGAAGGCTAGCAATAACATCATCTAGCTAATTTTAAATCTTGAAATTATATCTGTGGTCTGAAGACAAGAAAAAACCATAGGATGGCCTTATTGTGTAACAATATAAGGGTCTGAAGATCCCAGGGCTTGAAGCTTTTCCTACAAAGTTTGACAAATGTTATTGCAGGAAGGAAATGTGGTCTTCCAGGTAAACTACTTTAGGGAAATAATTTTCTAAGGGATTAAATGGAGACTGGCCGAGTTTCCTTAAAGGGCTTGTCTTACCAAAGCTAATTCCACAGAGCCAAAAGCAGCTTCAGATTCATGCTCTCTTCCTGTTCAGGTTGTGCGTAGTTCTAGAGCAGTGATTAGCATATCAGTTCGGTGTTCACATATCTTCTAATAGCACTGAGATGAGAGCAGGAGATATCATCTTTAAGTGTAGAGAGCTACAGAGATCAAAGTAAGCAAACAAAGAGCTGTCATCTGCTCCTTCAGTGTAGAAGGGCATGAAACCCCTTGTCAAAACCCTGTTGAAGGAACTCCAGCAATATAACTATTGGAGTAGGGACGTCCCATATACCATTACAGAAATTTAGATCTTACTTTGAATGCATCTTGTTAGTTCGCCACACTTTTGTACTGACTTGGAGCCGTTACCAGTTTGTCTGACAGGCCTTTAAACGTTAGTAAAAGAAAGTCAACCTCCCACATCTGGATTATTGTGTTAAAGTTCTGGCACATTGGACTGCTCCATGACACCCGTTAGTGCAGAAGATCTTTGTCCCAAGGGTACTTGTAGATGTGTTTTTAACGCTATCTTGTAGCAGGATAGATCCACAATGCAAACGTGTTGATGTTTAAATAGGGCCCAATCAGCCTCTACACTGAACCTCGTGCTCTCGAGGTTGGAGCACTTCTGGTTGAGACCAAGTTATGCCTCAGTGGAAGAATTCATTATTTTCCTCAGCTCATTTTCCATTAGTTGGGTATAACTAAGTCCTCATGGGACAAAATGGAATTTTTGGCATTTAGATTTGCTTGATCCTGTAAAGCTTAACAACATAAGCAGACTTAAAATAATTGTTTTCATCTAAAAACATGGATGCAGAGAGAGCTGCAAGATGCCAAATATAAACACTGCACTGAAGACTGCAATGTAGAAAGAAATAGAGGGGAAATCTGAACTAACAAAATAGGTAAACAAAAATATGTGTTTAACACAGAGAGAGTGACCAATAACACAAAGAAAAGGATACTTAGCTTAGCAGTCTGAACAAGACATTTGTCCTGCACAGCAGAAAATTACACAAGGGGGTTGAAGTCTACAGACATTCTTATAGGATACTATTTCATAAAAAATCCACCTGTCATATCAGTCTGCAAGGTGGAGAAATCTCTATATTTGTGCTACAAATAGGATGCAAGGGTTATTTTTTTTTTTTTTTTTTTACCATTATTGTATGAAAGGAGTGGACTAGAAGAGAAAACTATTTTTTAACTTGCAGAGGTGGGAGAGCAACAACCAAGGACTATTTTCAAACATCATTAGAAGTAAATTAAAATCAGAATTTGAAATGATATATATATGCATATTCCAATTAGAAAATATATATAATGTTTATGCATATCGAAAATTACAACGGAGACACCCATACCATCAGTGACATCTATAAAATTCAATTTAGTAACACTGGTAAAGTGCTTGACTACAGAATTTGAACCCTGGATGAAGGCTTTCAAGAACAATAGAATTAATATAATATGCCCCTGATGCAGGGCATAGAGAAAGGTATTAAAATGTATTGCTGCATGTCACAGGTGGTCCCGCAGCTGGGGGTCGGGCTGCGGGTGCAACCATGTCCTCTCAGCTCTCAGTGTCCTTCCTCCTCCGGGGAGGAGTGGCGCCGCGGTCCGCAGGTCGGGCCGCGGGCACACTCACCTCCCCATGCAATGTACTTACCCAGCCGCGCTCCTGTCCCCGCACGGCTCTCTGTTGGCTGCAGTGCACGCTCGCTCCCCCTAGTGAGCGCGCACGGCAGCTCTGCTAGATTTAAAGGGCCAGTGCGCCAGTAATTGGTTAATTGCTGGCCGCTGGTCCTATATAATGTTACCACTTCCTTGCCGGATCGATTGTGCCCCTAGCCTCTAAAGAAAGCCTTCAGAAGTGCGTCCTGTTGTCTCTACCGTGTTCTGACCTTCTTGCTACGTCTCTTAAGCACAAACTTTTGCCGCCTGCCCTGACCTACTGCCTGTCCCCGACTACGACTTCGCCTTACGATTCGGTTCCACGCTTGCCATTGGCTGCCACCGCAAGCAAGTCACGTCAGTGGAAGCGACCTGGTAGTTTCCTGCTGCAGCAAGTCCAACCCGCTTTGCGGCGGGCTCTGGTGAAAACCGGGTTCTACTTAGACTCCGCTCCCTGGCATGGCTTACGCCATCGCTTACGGTGGTCCAGTGGATCCACTATCGCTGTCCGAAACACTGCATCAGAATTGTCAGATATGACTGCAATTTAAAAACTGTGCCTCTCAGTAAGTACATTCAAGATTTGTACATCTTCTCTTGTGTTGTTATAGCCAAAAAGTCGACAGTGCCTCTTTGGGGTAAAAGCAAAGCAGTCCCAACTGACCCCTTTCCCCCACCAACATAGTTTTCACAAGGGGGGAACAACCCCCATGCCCACTTAGCCACCTTACATAGTCTATTTTTAACACCATTTTAAATTTTTGTTATACTATGAAAAGGTGAGTAACTTTGGAAAAAAAAATAATCATTTCCAACACCATTTCTGCATCTAAAAAATGCGAAATTTGGGAAAAGATGTAAAAACATTTGTTTTTATGTAATTGGAAGGGAAATTTTTTAAAAAAACTTTTAAAGTATAAAAAATGTTGGGCCCGCAAATTCCTTTCACATGCAATGTTGATAAAGGATTTAAGGTTATTAATTTTTCATGTCATTTATATGTGTTTTTTTGGGGCATTTTCATATATTGAATAAAAATAAAAAAATTTTTTGTGATGTTATTCCAAATATAAAGCTTTCTTCAGGCACACATAGTAAAAATGATTGCCAACAGACAGTTAACATTATTCATCATAGCATTGTCTGGAAAGCTACTCCAGCTGATCTTTTATTCTTTATCTATAGGATCCCGGGGTACAAAAAAATAAAACCGATAAGAACAAATTCTTGTTTTTCATATTTATAAGTGTATAGCGGTTTATTCTTATATTGTATGTGACAGACAGAGGTCCCACAATTGTTGATGAAGTAGAGATCAAAAGTTGTCTGCAGGAGTATACATTTTTCTGAAGAAAAATAAAGCTAGGTTGTAATAATATGTGTAAAAATAGAGAAAAAATTTAAATTTGGGTCACAATACGCCTGACGCAATCAGTCAATTTTTTTTTTTTTCACTTATCTAACAAAAAAAATGGACCCCCAACACAGTAAGGAGCAGGCAAGGAGCAGGTAAAATAACTTTAATAGAGCACTGCTCCTAGTGACCTAGGAGAAGAACCACAGAGTAAGAAGGGAAGAAAAGTGTACCACAATGGGAGAAAACCTGACACCACCATCCCTACTATGTATAAATCCATCATGTGCCTTCAGAATGGATATATTTGATGGACGCAAGAAACCCCACT